>JAOQMP010100383.1:0-15190 GCA_027563575.1 Erythroxylum pedicellare
ATCTTGTTCATGTCTATTATTATCCTTATACCATATCATGTATAGATTGGCATGATGATTTGGATATATATTGCTTCTGCTGCAAATAATATTTCTAAAAAGTTTTGAAATCTACCGGTTCTATAAATATGGCATGCTTTCTTTTTCCGATCTAACAGATAGTGAGAAAATTATTAAACCTAAAAGGAGTTTTACAACTTACCAATTCAGCATCAATAATGATAGGGTTATGATCTAATAGGTTAGATTTGGAGAAAAAGGAATGACAATTTGGGATGCTTAAAAGTACTCTACATTTGCAAGATATTAATCTAGTTTCTTCCTAATAAAATTGCTTCCACATTAGTTATTGGTCCAAGTAAAAAATTGACCCCCTAAGGAATATTTGTCACTTCAATATTAGTGAGGCATTTTCTAAGCTTAGAGTATGGCAGCTTGATAGCTTTTCCCCCATCAACTTCTTCAGAGGAGATAATAACATCAAAATCTCTATCTATCATCTATAGATTCCTACTATTACATGTAATTTCTCTTAATTTGTACCATAGAGACAGTCTTATTTGAATGGTATTATGAGCACATATGAAAGATAATAGATAACTTATCCTAGTTTTCAACTAGACAACACTAACATGAAGTAATTGTTTAGTTATTTCAAAATCATCATTTCAACGGTTAGGGAGTCATATAATACCAGAATTCTTCCATTAGAGTGAGAGATGCAATTGCTTATCATTATCCATTTTGGCTTAAACAAGTGTGATAGATCACTAATTTCCTGATTCATTCTAGTTTTTGAAAATCCAATAGTATATGGCTTATTTTGAAGGATAAAATCCCTTAACAATTTTTTTTTTATAGGGAGCATTAGATCCTCTTATATTCCATACACTGACTTTTATGAATTAACATATGAGTTATTCAGAATTTTTCATCACAATGGGTCTTTATAACTAGGAGTTCGTAGGGACATTAAAGTACATTAAAATATGAACAGACTTTCTGTATGGATTATCTCCTCAACACTTTTGACATATAATCAACATAAAGGAAGATTATGACCTAAGTAAATCCAAAGAGTCCACACTATGACACCCCCATGCTTAGATAAATTCATGATATGCTAAGTCACATGCTGAGTGGTCAGGGAGATAGTTGAGGGTTGTCAGGAATATAGATTTGTATTATCTATGGAGCATGAGCGAAAGGACGTCGATCCACCTCGGGAATGCACTTACTAATTCATTAGGCTTTAGACTAAGGAAAGAAATGTCGGCACATTCTATTTTAGGTTGTATGGAAATATTTGAAAGATTACTAACTATACGACAGAGGGGTAATATGGTATCTCTAAAACTAACAGTAATATAACATATGTGCATGGTTCACAAATGTCAGGGCCCCATAAGAGATATATATAAACTGATTGGGGAGTTCGATAAGCCAGTACCAAAGAGTCAGGATAGAGTGGAGAAACATACCATAAAGTAATAACTAGAACCACAGTGAGTGCCACTCGAGATGCTAGATGCAGTACCAATACAGGATAGTCTAAGAGTTCCCAAGGCTAGGATACCACATCAGGACTAGCGAAAGATAGCATTGCTGGAAAGATGGTTAGCTCAGCTTTCGGGTAATCAAAAGACTCTCCATCGATAGCAGGCGGAGCTTCTAGAGCAAGTAGGATAACTCGAGATTTAGTTGAAAGGTTAGGAAGGCTCGAGACCATAGTTGGATGGATGGGAGAGCTGATGTTGTTAATGGCAAGCCGTTAGGGCATTGACTTTTAGCCTCACCATCTGGCGAAGGCATTTCCTCAGCAGCTCCTTCACTAGTACAGGATCATCAAACTAGCCTGGATCACATCCTAAGGGAGATGCTTGACTTTTGTATCTTCTTTCTTTTCACTCAGAATCTTCAATCTTTACACTTTTTTAGATACTTCCAGCTGTGTAGGTTTCCTATGTAATTTTCTGTGCCTATGTAGAATTGTAAATTCACATATTTTTGAACATACATATTTTGTCACACGCCCATGTAGGTGACCATATATATTCCAAAAACCCTAAAATTTTCTATAAAAAGACTTAAACAGAGGCAATATAAGGAGAGCTAACTTTTATAGCGAATTTGAGGTGTAAGATATTAAGAGAGGTGTCAATTTTGATAAAGGGGCTTGGAAAACATGAAGAATACATCAAGAGATCCAGTAAATTACAACTTCAAACCTCAAACTTGCAAGAAGATTCAATAAAAGAAAAGGGATATTTAGAATTATGATTCCTTTGTTTTCTATTGGTTTTTTTCCTGTTTATCTTTGATTTAACTAAATGTTTTTAATTTTCTATGATTAGTATCTAAATGTTTTTAATGTATAGGTGTCATGAAACCTAGTTTGGATAACAATATGATTTAATCTTTTATTTAAAGCAATTATATTAATTGATTATTATGATTCAATTAAGTGTTTTATTCTTGTTCTAATATATCTAAAATATTAGGGCATGATCTGATTTCATATGATTGAGATTGGGAAATCCTTGTGTATGAATATATCTACCATAGTTAGAGGAGTTGCATGCAAACCTCAAGATAGGCCGAATATAAATCCTCTATAATAGGCTCAAAACTAATAATGGAATTCATAAATTGATAAACCAATCCTGGTCTTTTTATCTAAAAAGATTTATCTTAATCAATTGATGGATTAGTTGCTAAAAGTCTCAAGAGAGTTATTAGCATAAGATAGGAATTTCCAAAGTATAATAATCAATAATATGATTGCCTGTATCAAATTTGTACTTGTATATATTGGAGATCTTATATATTCCTATCCTAAAGAATCATTAAATAGATTAAAAGGATCCTCGAGAACTTTTTATGGATTAGTCCAAATGGCACTCAAAGTGCTGCTAAAGTAAGATAAATTGATTTATGTTAACCGAAAGAAGAAGGTGGCCTCAATATTTTCTCCATTAAAATCACTAATTATACATTGATTTTGAAAAGGTTTTGGTGGATATTGATTGAAAAAAAATCTCATTTGAACAAATGGCTACACTCTTATTTCCTTTAAGGCAAAAACATATAGGAAATCAAGAAAAATATATTATACTTACACTTTCTTAATCAACTTCTACAGCCATAAGACATGGTACAACAAGAGATTACCCACAAAATTGGCAATGGGAGGTTGATATCACTTTAGTATAATAATTGGTCTGGTCAGGGACAATTGATACATTCTTTACACCATTCAAGGACACTAACACCCCTATTACACACCAGACTCAACTCTTTGATACAAGGCAATTCCTGGTAATTCCCTCTTCAATTGATACATTGTAAGGCCCTGACTTGTACCCTAGTTGGAATTTTACATGTTCATGACTAAAATTTTAGTTTAATGGATCATACTTAATGAATTGGAATTAATTAACACCATGAGAGAATTAAGGTATTAAAATGTACATTTGGACTAGGAAAATTATCAAGTGGCAAGACAAGTTCATATATGAAAATTGGAATGACTAAGCCTATGAGTTAGCGACATTTGGTATAACTGATGCATTGACATTTGGCAACATTGGTTAAGTGACAAATGACTTAACTGAATTGTGACATTTTGTAGCCACACATAAAGATATGTAGATGACTTCATTAAAGGAAAGGTAGCAAACTTTCATGTATTATATGTGCCCTTTCAAAATAAAGACATCTTGTATCACAAGGTTTAGGCAAGTGCAGATTCATTCCAGCTCATTTAGGTGTTTCTATTGCCTTCTCTCTATCCTTTTCTTCTCACCACCAAAACCTCTCACTGCCTATCAACTTCTGGAATTTTTCTTGATTTTGGATCATTTACTTGGAATCTTTGTAAATTACTGTACCAAGAAGTAGGTTTTGCTATTTTCTAGGTTATTATTGTGATGGTGCTAAATTTTGCAACTTCGTTTAGGAGCTGTGCTTGGTTGCTTGGAAGACTAGTTTCCTTGCCTCTTTGGAGTTGTTCTTTGAAGTTAAGAAGGTAAGGAAATGCTAAAATTGATTTCATGTTATAATATGAAATGCTTGATACTTAAATTGAATAGAATATATGTTAAGTTGATGATAAATGAATGCTAGAAAAATGATCCTTCTATAATAACTTTTGGTTTGGATTTGATGTGTGCAAGATATTAATTTGTAAGTTAATTAATGAATGATTTTTTAATTAGTTTTAGACATGAATTTGATGTGGAATTGAGGCATGAATAAGATGGAATTGATGAACTATGGTAAAGGGGTGTTGAAGCTGTATGAAGGAGTTAAGTTTTGGAAGCAGTTTGAAGGTTGTGGGTGAGTGAAACTTTGGTTCACTCATCCTATGGTCGTGGGAATTATAAGGAATATTCCCATAGCTGTGGAAAAGGGTTAGGAAGGTGAAAGCTTTGGTTTTGTGCAATTGTTGACATATATAAGGTTAGGGCACTTAGTAATGTTTTAACTAAACTTAATTAAGATTGAAAATGAACCTAGATGATGTTAGATTAATTGAGTAGAGGTTAATCTAGCTATGTACTATTAATTGAGGTAATAACTTAAAGAATGTGTGATTAATTAATAATGTGTCTAATGTTAAAATGTGTGGTATATTCAAGATGAATATGTTCTTAAGAATACAAATGTGTTTTAAAGGTTTTATGTGATGTGAATTTAACATGGATGTTTGTGAATTGGGGATTTCTTTGATGTTATGTAATATGTAATGACTTAATGTTTCATTGATATTTTGATACAAATGCTTATGTTTATAAGGCATATTAAGTTCGATCAAAAGGGTGTGAATATGGTCAATTTGATAAAAATAAAATAAAGAAATATATTATACACTACATTATTTGGTTATGATTCTGAAATCTGAAATTGATTGTTTTAAAACTATTAAGTCCTAATCGTGGCTAGATAGGCATGCCTAGCAAAGTCTACAGCTACTCTTGTGACACTAAGGTGTCTCCTAATATTGGCACTTCGGTGTCTCCTGATACCAACATTTCGATGTCTCTCCTAATATTTGACACAATAGTTTCTTATGATATTGTGATATAAGTCTGTCCTGTTCTGAGATAGCAATCATGGTATCCTTTATTTTGGTCCCGTTACCCACTTCTATAAAAAGAATTAGTAGGCTAACCTATTTTTTGTTATGATATATGCTCAGTTCCAACACAAATTAAGTTATGATCTGATACAAGTTAAAGCTCTGATTTGACATAAAATATGAACTGATCTGATATACGTTATATTCTGATCTGAAAGAAATATATCATGTTCTGATATTTGTATATTCTATTATGAAATAATGAAATTTTTCTATGAAGAATTATATTATGTTATGAAGCAAGTAATGTTTGGATTATTCTTTAATTTGCACAATTAAAGATTGCTTATAGTATGATTTGATTTAGTGCATGTGAATGTTAGACGACTGTTAGAAATAGTTGCCATTATATATCTTGTGTAGCTATTCCCCACTAAGCTATATGCTTAGCACAGTGGTTTTGCCTCCATATAGGTTCAGATAAGAAGGTTTAAGATTGGGACAAAGATAACTGCAGTGGCCAAGAAGCATGTGTTCTGTTTTGGAAGTTGTTTTATTTAGGTTTCAGTTTGAGTTGTATTTCAATATAACGAGACATTTTGTATATTTGTGCATAAGGTTTCTAATATCCTGTAAGTAATTTGCAATAACCTTTATATAGGTTGGCTTTTGAAATTATGGCATGCATTTGGATAAGTACAATATGTTTGGTATGTTCTGCTTAAAAACAACTTTTAAAGAAAGGTAATGTATGTTGCTCGAGTTTTTGGGAATGCATATAAGGGAATGTTTGGTATGTTTTGGATTATTTTGGTTCTGTTTTGTGTAGCATTTGCATATCCTCCTAGAGGGTATGTAGGTGTTACATACATTACCAACTTGGGTACCCCCTGATCTAAATACAGAGGACACATTCTTTTGGAAGGATCAATCCATCCACAAACTCGCTAACAATGCCATCCTAAATTTGTTACAAAGCTGGAGCTATAAGGTAAACTAGTTCAAGATGATATAGAGTAAGGCTTTAACACGACGATTCTCTTGTATCCTCTATTTGGTAATTAAAAAAAATTTAAATACCACTAATCGAATTCCTTTCTTGCAAGTTGATAAAATTTGTCCAATGTGCTTGATACATGAGGAATCAAGGAACCATCTCTTTTTGAATGCTCCTTCAATAAGGATATTTGGGAATATATCACCATGAAATGTCTATGGATTGATCCGAGGGAATCACTTCTAGATATTACATTAAAAATATAAAACAAAACTGTCTATACGAAAGCAGACTAGCTGATACACAAAGTTGCACTAAGACTTTATGTGTATATTTATAGAGAGAGAAACCTCAAATGTTTTGAAAACAAACATTCTTCCAAGGAAAACCTGACGTCTATAATCCTTACAAAAGTTAGGGAGCTCATTTTGTTCAAAACTTTGAACCAAAATTGTAGCTTAAGCATAATATCTTGGCTGTATATACAGTGAAACACTTACTATCATGTTTACTTATCTAATTTTTTTGTCTTTAATACTTACCTTATAATGCAAGGTTATCAAGGGTACTCCCCTACGTCCTATACTTGTTTTGTAAAACTTTCTATATTTATTATTTAATTCCATTTCCTTTAAAAAAATATCATTGCATGATAAAAGGTTAATAATATCTAAATATTCTTAGGGGATTCATCACCTAGACACTACCATCTAATTTTGATTTCTGCGTATTTTACTTATCATGAGATTATAGTTGTTTAATCTTACTTTAGTTTACTTGTTTATTTTGTTTCTATTAGATTCCAAAATCTAAATTATAGGCTAGATAATAGTAAAAAGTTGATTACAAGTATTTATAATCTCTGTGGGATTCATGATATGTACTTAATTGACTGTATAATTATTCCATAATACTTAGCAATTAATGATATTAATTTGCTTAAGATACTAACTTTAGTTCATATATGGTTTTAGGTATGATTCATAATTGAAGGAGCTAAAGTGGGTCAAAAGTAACATATTTGAGTTCTTTTTTAGATAATCACAATCCTTCATTGTCATGGAGCAAGAATGAGAAATATTGGAGAAAGCAAAGACAAGAAAATCAAGATGATCAAGCAACATTGCTCACGACATGTTGCATAAAAGTGTCATAGTCATGCACGGATTATGTAGGACTATATGGCGTCTCACGTGAATCATACACCACACACACATATCTATGTATAAATCATAGGGATGTTAGGCAATAAAGTCATAGTAAGTGGGAGTAGAGGCAGCACCAAAAACTCTCTTTACTCCATTATGTGACAACTGCAATTGGTGAACAACAGCTGGAGCAATAAGGCAGAGAAGGTGTCGGCTACACTTGAGAAAATGAATAGAGTTGGACCATTAAACTCATGGATGTGCAATATATATGCATCGGCGTGAGTCACTCTCACATCCATGCAATATTAAGTCAGTGTGTCACACCTGTGACAGCCTTATGCACCACCGTGATACATTGACACCTCACCCAAACCCTACTTTGTGCTATAAATCCTTCGTTTTTGTGATGAAAAAAAAATAAAAAGTTTTTGGTATGATTCTACTAAGAAGTTCAGGATCTTCGAGAGAGCATAAAGAGGGAGGCAAGCTCTCCACCGTGAGAAGACCCATGGAGGGGTAGCTTTTCGACGCTAGTTTAGAGGCGACATCGATGCCAACAACCCGGTTAAGCATTACTTCCTTGTATTTGTTGTTTCTTTCTCCCTTTAGAAATTGATTATATTATCTGATGTATATAGATTAGGGTATTTTGAAAAGATGATTTTAATGTGTTTATTGGATCATTTTATTACAAACCTATTGCTAGAATATTCAATCTAATCTATAATTGTTATGTTGAAATTCATTTGTAGCGACTAATGGTTTATAATCATTAGGGATACCATAACCTAATTTAAATGACACATCGTATGTGGTTATTTCCATGATTAATCAGTTTTCCTAATTCATAATGCTACTACCCAATTGAATTTAGAGATCATATCCTAAATTTTTTGTAGTTAGGTTTAATTAACGATTGTATCTTGATTAAATAATACCTAAGGGAAAACTCGGGTTAATAAATTAACCTATGATTAATAGTTTCTAGGAGAGGTTTGAGAACGACAAATCAATGACATATGTCTAATTAGGGTATAGATCAAGATTAAACCAAAGAGTTGGATAAGCAAAGAATTCACCGTTTTCATCATTTTTACAAGTTTTCTTCAATTTGCTTTTCTTATTTAGTTTAGTTTTATTTTCTTATTTCAAAACCAAACCAAAACACCCTAAAGCTAAACACCAATTGATTTAATTTCAAAAGCTAATTGAACACTCTTTATGGGATCGATCTAGACTGACTACTGCTATTGTAGTAGTCTAGTTTATTTTGACTAGCATTATGACGCGCTACCAATTTTGGCATCATTACTGAGGAGTTCGATGTTTTAGTTTTTATGTGATTTTAATTGGTTATATATATATATTTTCTTGTAATTAGTTTATTTTCACTTATTTCTTTATCGTTTAATTTTCTATTTCGTGTTTCTGATAAAAAATGATATGGATGAAAGTAATTTCTTTTATAACTCTTATTCTCAAATTGATCAATCCAAGGTTAGACTAATCAACCTAGCTATAGTTATGGATAGGATAATCAACATAATAACTTCCATGATAGTTTGCAGGATGTACAACAATTTCCATACAAACTAGAAGTTTCTTACCAGAATTCAGGTACATCTCTAGAATACTACATCAAAACCTATAATGCTAATAGTCTTCAGTTTCAACAAGGTATGCAGCAACTTCAAGAAAGTATACTGCAATTTTAATAGAATACATAGCAGGATGGATGCCAATTTTGGCATGATACAAGGTCTAGCGTCCAAGATGTGGAGAGCCAACAAGATTTAGGTATATTTCTAGAAGACTTTATCAAGATATCTACTGCTAATGATATTTAGTTTCACCAAATTATGTAGTAGTTTCAATAGAATATGCAGCAGCTTCAATAAAAGATATAACAGTAGTTGAAACAGTTTTAGCAGGAAACAAGTTCTATATTCTAGAACCTAGCAAGCAAAATGGGTGAGATGGCAACAAGAATCAAATGCCTGGAATCACTAATGGAAGAGGAGCAGTCACGTCAACTTAAAGTGTACCTAGTGGAAGTGAATGTAGAGACCATATAGAGTGATGAGAAGATTAAGAATTTAAGACCAATACTCAAGGAATTACGTGTGAAGAAGAAGTCGAGGAGGAGCTCTAAACAGAAAAGGCTATGTATTTTTGCTCAGAGGTAAATATTGAGTTCTATTTTGTTGTTAAGAATGTACTTTTACCTAGCAGGTTAGAAGGATTAAATGAAGAAGAAAAAGCTGAAGAAACATTCCAGATCTTTCTAAAGTATGGGGACTCAATGGAGATCAAGAGTTGGAAGATAGGGAAGATGCTAAATAGGAATGGTCATCGACTAAGGCCTTATCATTGGAAGTGGCTTAAACTGTACTACCCGAAGATCATAAGTTTGTCATGTGAGGAGAAGTATAAAGTCGAACCAGTGACACAAACAAAGGCGCTTCTTGGGAGGTAACCTAAGGGAAGTTAATTTCTTTTCTTCAAATTTTCGCATTTATTTCCTTTATGCATGTGTGTTTTTAGTTTGTTTGTTCCTTACCTGTTTTTAAGTTTTCAATCAAAATTAGAGAAAGATTAAAACATACAAAACAAACATTTTCTCTTTTCGGTTGTTTCTAGGATTATACAGTCATGATTAGAGTGTGAATTGACCATAGAATTTCATATCAACTCTAGTATGTACTTTTCCTCTTATGATTGGTCGATATGCATTATCTTTAGAAGAGTAGTGACTAATGGTAGACAAAGCGAGTGAGATGATCAGGCATTCTCGGTTACATAAGCTACATTATCCATATAGCCTACCCTATTGACATGATTTTTCCCTTGTTAAGCCCCCTTGAGCTTTATTTAGCTCTTCTTTGTGTACTGTCCACACTACATGTTTTTAAACTTAACCAGATATCCTACCTAAGCCATAAAGCTAGTGGAGCATTTGTGATTGTTGAGTTTATGGATATACAAAATTCTAAGTGCAGGGGTATGCATATGTGTGGGTTGGTTATAATAATTGGGATGTTATTTTATGTCATATCATTGAAATGCCCATGTTAATGTAGTTTCTTTTAATGTTTTTATAAGAAAAAAAAAAGAAGAAGTAAAAGAGAAAGATAAAGAGAAAAAAGGAAAAAAGAAAAAGAGAGAGAAACGAAAAAAGAGAAAAGGAAAAAGAAAAGATATTTTAAAATAAAATTATCAAGGAGGAAATGCAAATGTGTTGCAAAGTTATTTATAATTAATGAATCCTCCTAAAGTTGTAATAAATGGGTTATTTGAGTATGTTGGATATGACGTAGATGTTATCTTGTAAGGTTCAGTCTTTGTAGTTTCAATGTATTGTTATCATCAATCTTTATGAGTGACCCCTTTGAATTAGTATAGGCTTAATGTGTTTCAGTATGTGAGAACTTGAATTTTAGTAGGAAACATGGTTTTTGCATTCATCACAGTTGATGTACACAATTGTGAGTGAATGTTGGTTTTTGCACTTGATGGTATAATTGAGTGTTATTTTTTCTCACTATTTTTAATGGCTTTCATGCTACTTGACCAAAATATTTGTCACCTTACCTTTACCCACATCACAACCTTAAAAGTCCTTTGATTGATGATTTTGCATGTGAATTTTAGTGGTGGAGAAATGAAATGATATGCAAAGTTACAAAATGGCACGATCATGAATGGTGTTGAGTGTACCTATGAACATATTTTAGTTAAACACATTTTCTAAGTCTATCATTAGATTGCTCAATTTTTAAAGGTATTAAATGTTGATTGATCATGAGTACAAGCTTGGAATGTTGAGTTCTTGCTACGATTTTTGAAATTCATTCATCTTGGTTTATGATTATATATTCTCAGAATATATGAGAATTGAGTAGATGTTTTTAGATCTATAAGCTTAATTTTGATGTTTTGCCCAAGGACAACCAAAACCGAAGTATAGGGGAAATTTATATGTGCTTAATTGATTGTATAATTGTTCCATAACACTTAGCAATTAATAATTTGAAATTGCTTAAATACTCACTTTAGTTCATATATGGTTTTAGGTACGATTCGGAATTGAAAGAGTTAAAGTGATTCGAAAGTAACATATTTGATTTGTTTTCCAGAGAATCACAATCCTTTATCATCATAGAGTAAGAATGAGAAATATTGGAGCAAGTAAAGACAAGAAAATCAAGATGATGAAGCAATATTGCTCATTACATGCTACATAAAAGTGTCATAGCCGTGCGCATCTCTCATGACTGTGAATAGATTGTTTGGGACTACATAGTGTCTCACGTGAGTCAGACACCACACACACCAGTTGTCCATGTATAAGGCATAGGTGTGTTAGGCGATATAGTTGTAGCAAGTGGCAATGGGGGTAGCATCGAAACCTCTCTTTGCTCTATTGTGTGATCGCTACACTTGGTGAACAATAACTGGAGCAATAAGGTAGAGAAGGTGTTGGCTACTCTTGAAAAAATGAAGAGAGTTTTAATTCAAAACTGTGCATTATACATATATGGGCTTGAGTCACTCTTACACCTATGCAATGTTAAGTCACAGGTGTGACTGTGAAAACTCTATGCACTATTGTGACACATTCCTCACGCAAACCCTACTTTGTGCTATAAATACTTCGTTTTTTTGACAACAAAATATAAAAAAAGTTTTAGTATCTTTCGGTTGGGAATTTTAGGAGGCTCAAGAGAGTATGAAGGGGGAAGCATGCACTCCACTTTGAGAAAATCCATAAAGGGGTAGCTTTTTTACACCGGTTCGAAGATAACATCGACACCGACAACTCGGTTAAGCAGTCCTTCCTTATATTTATTGTTTCTTTCTTTCTTTAGAAATTCATTATGTTATCCAATGTATATGGATCTAGGTGTTACGAAAAGATGATTTTAATGCATTCATTGGATCGTTTTAGTACAAACCTATTGGTAAAATATTCAATGTAATCCATAATTGTTATATTGAAATTCATTTGTAGCGACTAATTGTTTATAATCTTTAAGGATAACATAATGTAGGTTAAATGACATATTGTATGTGGTTATTTCATTGAATAATAAATTTTCCTAATTTGTAATGCTACTACCCAATTGAATCCAGAGATCGTATCCTAGGTTATTCAGTAGTTAGGTTTAATTAACGATAACTAAAGGAAAACTAGGGATAATAGATTAGCCTAGGGCAATTGTTCATTATTTTGTGTTTTTCTAAGTATTTGGCATGTGTTTCTTGTATAATAGGTTAGTATTATTATGCTTTAGGATTTGTTTGGTGTGTTTTTGTTTAGTTTGATCTTCATGGTTGTTCTTTTGTGTTTGATGTTAGTTTATGGTAAGAATTGATCATTTTTAGTGCAGGAATGGAGAGTGGACACCTTTGTGATTAAGTTAGGGAACAAGAGAAGAGAAGAGAAGTGGTCCTGCTGAAGAACAAGAAACCACGACTGTAGGAAAGGGAAAGTTTCCCACAATCGTGGGAAATCTATGGAGAAAGTTTCTGTTAAGTTAACAAACAATTGTGGGAAGCACAAGTATAATTCCCACGATCGTGGGAACTGGAAGTCGAAGAGGCACTTGAGTTTTAAGTATTTTTTTAGGTTTTCGCGACTTTATAAGATAGATAATCCTAAGAGACACCAGAGGGTGGTGGAACTTACTTCCTAGAGCTAAAAGACAAATTGAGAGCATAGAGATACGTGGAGATTCAAGGTTTCATTTCTGATTGGGCAAAGAGCACCCCGTCATCCAGATTTCTAGAATAGGCAAAGAAGAGGAGGAGCTGCCCTGTCCAATCTTATTTTAATTTCTTCTCTTCTAGCATGCTTATCGTGGATTAGTTGATTATTGTAGATCTTATGGATTTCATTATTGGCTAAAACAATATTTAGGATTTGCTGTTGAACTATTTGTGAACCTTTGGTTATTGATTTGATAATATAGATGTTTGTGTTATTATTGTGCTTAAACCTTGCAATAAATCGAGAGAGTAAGCTTCATATGTTGTGTTAATTGTATAATGAGAGTTGACAATTAATAGACTTATAAATAACAAGTTATTGATTTATTAGGAAGAGATTTCAATAGATCAATACACTGCCTATAGGATAGCTTTATATCTAGTTGAATGTTTAGGAAATGCTTTGAACATCAAGAGATCACAAAGTTAATTCTAACTTATTTAATTAGTGACATTTAGTTATACCTTAAGAGAGGGTAGCTAGAATTTTAGGAAATCTTATTCCAAGCATAATTTGAATCAATTAATTAGAGGGGAGTAAATAAGGATAATGACAAGTCCTAATGTTTAATATTGATTTTCTTCAAGTCTTATTTTACAATTGTGGTTTAGGTTGCGTTGTTCCCTGTTATTTTTAGTTTGTCTTTATTTTACTTCTTTTATTTTGACTGAAATGATTTCTTAAACAAGGAATAACCTGAATTAATTGATGCCTAAGCACAATCCTTGTGGGATCGATATCCACTTTCAACTACAAGTGCAACTCATATACTTGCAATTTTAAGCGTAAGACTAGTAGTGTGTTTTGCATTCAATAAGTTTTTGGCATCGTTGCTAGGGATTGATTGTTTAGCATCTTATTTAGTTTAGATTACTTTTATTTAAGAGTTTTTAATATTTTTCCTTGTGTCTTTGCAGGTGCATGAAAACAAGGAATACAAGAAGGAATACTAAATTTCATGAAAAAGAGTTAGTAGATATCACAAGGCAAGAACGACAATTAAGAAGAGTGAAGCGCCAAGACATTATACAAAGAAATATGGCAGAAGAAGGAGAATAAGGAGGGGATGAAAGGACATTGATTGACTTTCTGAGACCAGGATTCAGTCCTTAAGGAGTTACAAGGCTAGCGATTCAAGCTAAAAATTTTGAGATTAAGCCGACACTCATCAACATTCTTCAGAATACTATGCAGTTTTATAGGTTATATAATGAAGATCCTAATGCCCATCTCACCAATTTTTTAGAGATATGTGACATTTTCAAGTTTAATAGGATGTCTGAAAATACTGTAAGGTTGCAACTATTTTATTTTTGATCCTAACCTCAGTTTGTACCCTTAGATGTCAAATCAAAAATATAATCTAAGGGTTGCAATATAGGATTCAACCTCGGGTCGTCTCACTTAATTAAAACCTAACGAATATACCTAAGCTAACCTATATATCAAGAAATGCAAGTTAAATTGGTAAGGAGGGGGTTTTGATTTTTGGAAACCTTAACTAAATTAAATGGAATTGTAAGAAAAATGTGTAAAATGTATTTTTTTGGATTTTTGGGGTTGGAAAACATAAAGATAAAGATAATGATCAAATGGTGATAGTATCCTCTTGAAAATGAGCTTTGGTTATCATAGTTCGAAATCAATTTTTGATGGGAGTGGAAATCACTAAGTTTCAAATGGGTAAAACTTAAAGAATTAATTACAAGGTCTTAATCAATGAACTCCATTTTTTAAGACCTTGTTAAATGCCCTTAGAGTGTGTAGTGGGTAAGTCAATGCAATAAATCACTTTAGGATCTGAAATCAGCTCAATATCAAACACAACTATACAAGATAAAAGAGATCCAATAAGATCGCAAATAGACATATATGAGAATTCATATATTTAAGCTCAATGTTCTACATCAACAAATCCCCATGACACATTGAATATCTAATACTTGATTAAATTCTATCCAAGATTGTTCAACTACAAATTAAAAATCCTAGACCTAGGAGTTCATAAATCATAACTAAACATGAATTAAGCTACTCCCCCTTTTAAGCCCATTGAACTCATCCATTGATACCCATGGTAGCACTGGACGGTGGAAAGTGGATGGAAATGGTATGGATGAGAGAAGACGATGGTGTGTGCATGAAGATGGAGTTGTATGAGATGATAAATAGTAGTTTGGAGGTGTTGGCAC
>JAOQMP010100397.1:0-15188 GCA_027563575.1 Erythroxylum pedicellare
ACAACAATATAATATCAATTTTTATATGGCAAATTGGAGGCTAGGTGTAGCATTAGAATTTTATTATGATTGTAACTAAGTTTATAAAATTCTTATGTTATACCTAGCCTCCAGTTTTCTATGTGTGTGTGTGTATATATATATATTGGAAATCTTTTGAGAAATAATTTAAAAGGGCTTTTGAGACAAGGTAGAATACAAAACCAAATTATAATGTAATAAGGTTTTGAACTAATCTCCAAGAATCATTTATATAATTTGGTAAGAGCTCAGAAAATACAAGTTATAACTAATATCATTCAGTATACATATAGCTTCTTAAGAAGCAAATCTAGAGGCAATTAGGACAATATTATTTAAAGAAATTATACTCTAGTTCTAAAAGGATAATAAAAGTTATTGTTTGAAACTTGTTTATTGTTTGCTTTTCTAAATATCATATTAGTTAAACTTAGAGTTTGGTAATGGCCATATAGTTGTTGTTTATCATAATCAACATTACACTAATTCACCATGGAAATAAATAGTTTTTAGACTGCACAGAACTTTTATAAGTGTTGTTAATATTTTTCCAAAATTGTGTATGATTTATTGCTTACTTGTTTATCAAATGATTCTTCCTACTAAGTTATATAAGATATTCCACTAAATTAACACCTACTAATTCCAAGCAAGGAACAATAGTATTTACTCCTTTTGATTTCTTTTCATACCACCTTTATACCTTTTTACATTTCGCAATAAGAAGTAATGGCTAATTTTTTTGTTAAAATTTTTTTAAATTTAAATTCCATTAAAAGAATATCTTTACATGCACTAAGTAATGTCTAATCTAAAAAGGTACTACTCTAAAGTCTAATACAATTTATCAATTAGAAAGGACTAAAATAGAGATGCACTTAGGTCGTGTATTGATTTTGATGCTAAAGCTTCTATTTGGTTTAGGCTCTCAGAATGCTCTTAAGACTCATGTCTTCTAAAACTTGCATAAGGCTCCAGAGGTGTTGTGTTGGGTAGCGAAAGAAGGGCAAGAAATTGTTCCCTCACATATTTCAACTTTTAATACAACTTTGGTTTATTTTTAAGCCATCTTTCTAAGTAATTATGTGTCTCCTTTTTTTGAAAAATTAAAGAAATTGAAATGTTAGAAATATAAAACATACCTCAGGGGAATATCCTTACTATACTTCTGAATATTCCTTATAACCTTTTACAAGACAATAAGATAAAAGATGAAATTTTAAAGATTATATTCTTGAGAAGAAGCTATTATAGGATTGCAAGCTTTAGATATGTCCTTTGGTAAAATCAGCTCCTAATTCCATAAGCCACCTCAAATATTACCCCACATAAAGCAGTAGCTTTATTTTTAAATCTTTAAAATTTCTTTCCCTTTAGATTGACATAAGTTCCCATAGTAATAATATATAATTGAAGAGTGATTCATGATCATTCAACATAATTTAAAAACCATTAGATTGTTTTAGAGAATGAATTCCCTATAAAGTTCCATAATCTCAACATTTTTACCACATTCCAAACAATCGTTATAGAGCTAAATTTAAAGAATAGGTGGTCTCGATTTTTCTCCTTTTTTAGGTGTAAAGGGGCAAATTTTGTTTAAAGGAAGGTAATTTAACTTGTCTATTGTTCTTTAAAAAGAGGTTTTAGGCAAGTAAGCACTTACTCCATACACTTCTGTGCCAAGCTACTTCAGGATTTCTACTTATAATCAAATCCCTACTAATCTTGCTAGTTAAGGAGTTAGCAGGCTTCCCTTTCTAAATGAATATGTTTGGTGAAGAGGTATTAGGAAGTAGTTTGGTTTGATATCCATCGTTTCTTTAGAAATTTGCTAATCACCTTAACTAATTAATGTGCTTACCTTAGCCTCTAGGGGGAAATGTTGTTTGAAAACAAGTGTTCTAAGGAGATGAATATGATGTCCACACCTTTAACCAGTTATCAAACCACATAAAATCTAATTCCCCAATCCCAATCTTGCATATCACTTCTTTTTTACTCTATCTCTTAACTAAAGCAGTTAATAAATAAACTAAGAGAAGTTGGAGTTCTTTTTAATAGCCCAAATACTGCTACCTTTAAGAAACTAGCTATGCATCCACTTTAGCAATAAGGAATTATTGTCCTCCAGTATCCATCATAGCCTCTTTAGGATTAAAGCAAAATTAGTTAGTTTGATTGGTTTGACACCTAATCCACCTTCTTTTTTAGGGGAGAATATATTAGTCTATTTAAATTTTGCAACTGTCCCTTCACCATTAGAATGACTCCAGAAGAAATTCCTCAGCATTCTCTCTGGTGAATTAATAAGATTTTTAGATAAAATCATGTGAGAGCAACAATATATATAAAGATAATAAAGCACTGATTTGATTAATTTAAGTTTACAGGCATATGAAAGAGATTTATTCACCTAAGAGCATAATATTTTTCAAACTTTTTCAACTAAAGGAAGATAGTTATTAAAGTTTAGTCTTCTTGAAGAGATTGGGAGGCCTAGATACATCATAAAAGGTAGTTTCCTTTACATTCTAGTGAGCCCTGCTATATGAGACTTCAATCGAGTTGCTCCTTTAGAGATCAGGCAATCACTTTTGTTGAGAGTGATATTCAGACCAGAGATACATTTAAAGTCTTATAGGGTATTTATTAATATCTTAACTAAATATGTATGTGCCCTATAAAATAATAATAGATCATCTGCAAAGCACAAATTTGTTAGTTCAACTTTCCTACACTTAGAGTGGTATTTGAACATTTTGTTTCTCCTAAGATTGTGGTTTACAAGGAGATTAAGAGCTTCCATAAATAATATAAAGAGGCAGGGTGATAAAGGATCCCCTTGCCTTGACCCTTTTACTCCTTTAATGATTTCTAAAGGACTAACACAATAAGATGTTGAGGTGATATATTCTTTAATCCATCAAATTAAGACTCTAGGGGCAAACACCTTCAGTAGCTTTAGCAGGAATTCCTAGTTTACACTATTGAAATCCTTATTAAAATCCACTTTGATAGTGTAATTTAGAATTGATTGACTTCTTGAATACCCCTTTAATAGCTTCAATACTATTAAGATACTATCATTAACCCTAATGTGTCTAGTCTCCATGAAAGCCCATTAGTTCTCACTGATCAAATAGGTGATGGAAACCTTTGTTTTAGCATCAAAAATTTTATAAATGAACTTGTAAAGGAAGTTGGAGCAAGCTATAGACCTATAGTTTTCAAAGGAGGAGGGCTTGGAACCTTTAATAACTAAAGAAAGGAAATTCTTATTGATTTCTTTTAGTAGGATGCCTTTTGTAAAGATTTATGAACAACATCTTTTACAATCTGCCTTATTACTTCCCAAGATTTGAGATAGAAATATCAATTTAATCCATCTAAAATAGGTGCTTTCATTCCATTCATCTTAAAATCATTATCCTCCATAGGTTTGAGTAACCTTGTTATCTCCACCGTTGGCATCCTTTTGGAAATGAATTTAATCAGGTGAGATATAGAGGCTGAGGATATACCTATAATACTAATCAAAGAATTGTAAAATTTAACAGTTTCCTGCTAAATAACCTATAGATTATGGAGTGTAATATTCCATCACAAAACAAAATGGTGCTTATTTTGTTTTGTTTCCTTTTCAGCCATAATAGAACTAAATAAAAAACTAGAGCATGTGTTACCCTCTTTCATCCAGTTCACTCTAGATCTCTGTTTGAGTAATGATTTGCTTACAACTTGAAAATACTTTGACAGAAACAATTTCTCCTTAAAGAGTAATGATTAATCATTAAAATTAGTTGAGACAAGGAATTATACAGAGAGAAGGAATTATACAGAGATAAGTTTATCTCTAACAAATTCCATTGGTACCTTAGTGCTAGGGCCTCTTGCCATATTCATCAATTTAAGTTCTCTCTTAATGGCCTTAAGCTTTTAGACATAAAAGAACTATTTGGTACCATCAACAAAACATTCAATCCCCTTTTGGTAAGCTTCCAAAAAACTACCCTTATTTGTAAGAAATTATTAAATTTGAATTGGAAATGTCTAACTATCTTTTGGAATAAATCTTCTACCAGGGCTGGAGTATGATATGAGAAAAGGGGATCTTTAAACTGGTTATGATATCAAGGAACATTTTTAGCCAATTAGAGTTAATAAGATCTCTATCTATTTTTTTTCCTAATAAACTAGTTAGAGCTTTATTTGTTTGTACAGTTGAATGTATTTCTTTCAAATTTAAGATCAGTAAACCCTAATTGATTAACACACTTCTTAAAATCATCAGTGAAATTTCTTAAATTATAGCTACCCAAGCTTTAGTTCTATAGATAATTGAATTAAAGTCTCCATAAATTATCCAAGGTTCATTGTAACTACTACAAACATCTTTGAGGTTGCTCCCCAAACTATTTCTCTAATAAGCAAAGTTACTAGCATACATAAAGGAGGCATTGATCATCACTTTGTTATGAAGAAGAGATTTTTCAGGTGTATTATCTAGTCATTGGATCCCAGCAATTCCACCTCAGCATTGATAACCGAATTGATCCCTTCATTAATTTGGTCAGTTTCCTCATTCTCCTTAGCATCACCTTTCTCTCCCAAACCCATTAGCTCATTATAGTTTCCTTGGATAAACTTCCTGCCAGTAGGCTTCGACACCATACCTTGAACCTTCGGGGAGGCTTCCAATAGTAAGATATAGCCACACTATCTTCAAAGAGTTTATTCCCATCCCTTAATCTTATAATTGGAATCTTGTTTGAGAGGTCCTTTAACAAGTCATTCCTCACACAAATGCAAGCAAATGATTGATACATTAAAATTTTTTGTTGTTTTTTCCTCCCATTTTTTAAAAAATTTAACTTAGGGAAATTCTTGACAACTCCATACATGTAAAAATGTTTATTTAGTTTATGCTCTTTATGCCTATTATAACCTCAGTTCTATTTATTGGTCTGAGCAAGATATCACTTATTTAAAATTAATTGATATGCACAAAAATCTCTAAAAAAAAGAGATTTTCCTATAATATTCAAGAAATTATCTTTTCTAGTTCCTTACCGTATCAATTTAAAATTTTTGGTTATTGAGATTTTTGGGCAATATGGATTAATTTTTAAGGCTATATATTCCCTCTCTTTTTTTATTTTTAAACAAAAAGAAATGATTGAATTTTTTCCATTTGGTATCTTCTTAGGTCTAATTCCTATTACTTTGGTTGGATTATTCATAAAGCATATTTACAATACAAACATGGTGATTAGTTGGAGATTTAATTAATGATTAATTAACACCTTCTTTTTTACAACCTTTTGAAGCCAGAGGTATAACATTTGGCAGAGAGACCCAATCTTAAGTGAAATAAATATCACGACTTCAATCTTTTTTTAATAAAACCATCACGAAATAAATCAAAAAAGCCTAAAGTGATTTCTTTTTCACCTTCAAGTTTACCTAATATTTTTTAGAAGTTCAATGGAAGCTTTCTATTTGATCAAAAAGATTCCCTTTCTTCATTATTTATCAACTACTATTTATTTATATGTCTAAAATAGAAAAGAGGGAGGTTATGCTAAACTCGAAAAACATAAAAACTAAGAATGTGAAAGTTTAGGAATCTTAGACCAATAGTATCAAGAGTCATTATTAGTTCAACATAAGAAAAGATGTGAAAAATAAAATTCCTTTTCTTGTGTCGAAGATTCAGAAGAAGAATATAATAACACCTTCTAGAATCCCATGTTTTCCTCATTTATATTTTTCTTTTTCATTTATTCAATAATAGAAATTTGGTTCAAAATAGGTGAAAATGGAAACTCATCCTTATTCTTCAAATACATTAGCTCCAATTAAATTAAGAGAAAATAAATTTTATAAATTATAAATTAAGAGAACGGAAAGGGAAATAAGGTACAATAATAATATCATACAAGATGGTTAAATGAATAATAAGATCATATGATTTGAATATATACTTCTAATCTAAATATTATTTAATATAATATAAATCCAGTTTAATACTCATTTTATTCATTTATTACTATACTTATTGCAATTGGTTGTAATAAAATATTTCATAATTTTCTTTCGAGTTAGCAACTTTGATTTTTTTCCTTCTTGTTTTCTTAGATTAGACTTTAAAAAATAAAATAATTGAATGAATGAAAAATCCAAAGAAGTTTCATAGCCAAGGGTAAAAAGAAACGAGTAAGGGTAATTATGGAATGTACCATTTGTGTTCGAATAAGTGTAAATAAGAAGTCAACAGGAATTTCTAGATAATATTACTCAAAATAATTGACATAATAAGCCTAGTCGATTGGAATTGAGAAAAATTTTATTCTTATTTTTACAAATATAAGATTCATGGAGAAATAAAAAAAATAAATGCAACTAATTTCCTGAGGGTTGCCTTACAAGGAGAAAAGAATAAACAATGATAAATAAATAAAAATAAAAATAAGATATTAAAAAGAAATTCTCTATTGGATTAGGAATACATTTTCTATTATGTATAGATAAATGATCTTTCTATGTTATACTATTCCATTTTTGATAATGAATTTATTTGATAGCTTAGATATTGTATTTATGATATTAATCTAATTCGACATCATCACTATAGAATTGAAGACCTATTACTGGAGAGTTCATGGGGTAGAGCAAAAAAGTGTGAACTGTATAAGTTAACAATACCATTTACAATACCAACCATCTATAAAACAACTCCTAACCCATTATATTTAGCATTTATGTGAAACAAAACATCAATATTTATACATTCATTTCTTCACCAACCTTATACATCATATATGCTTTATTTAAAACAACCTATGAAGAACAATGTTTAACTTACATGTTTAGCTCCAAAGCTCCTTCAAATCACCAAGAACCCTAACTCCTCCAACATACACGATCTTCACCTTTTTTTAAGAGGAATAGGTTGGGTTTTTTAGTAACAAGATGGAGAAGACAATGAATCTTGAAGAAACAAAGTAAAAGAGTGGGACAAAAATCAACATGGTGAGGGTGAGAGTGATTTTCGTGAGTGAAGGAGAGAAAGATGAAAACAAAACTGAAGAAGAGGAAGAAGAGAAGCATGTATCGTGAATGGGCAAATGAAAGACCATGAAATGGTCTTTAATTAGGTCAAAATCGTGAGTGGATGCCATTTGTCACCTTTTTATGGTCTCCAACTGGCTCTTTTATTAACTAGTCCATTTGTTTCAAATTTTTACTCCAATTATCTCCCAATTTTCAACGACACTTGTGAATAAATCCTAAAATTGCTTATCAAAATTTTCATTGCCATTGGACAGTAATTTCTACTATCATTTATTAATAGTTTTGCCACTTGGCAATTTTCCTAGTCTAAAAATACCCAACAATTTTTAGAAAATTTTTCTAAAACTTCAAAAATTCTAAATCAACAAATACACTCTCCAAATCAATTTTCAACACATAAAAACCACAATTCTCAATATAAATCACATTTAGAAACAATTATACTTGGAATGTCCATGAATACATGTACAATCATTTTGATCTGTGCAAAATTTCAAATTCACGTGTGTATATGCTAACATTATGCATGAGCATAAAATGCATTTTCTTAATCTCGTTTTGAGCTCAAATGTACCAAATTTTAGGGTTCTAACCTTTAGTATAGGAATGGAATGTTACACGTAGCTACTGTTAATCCTGCTTACACAACATGGATGAAAAAAGATAGTATAGCATGTGTTTGGATGAAGGGAGCCATAACAGAAAAGGTGCTCCCTTTGGTAGGAAGATTAGAGACTTCCCGTGAAATATGGGCCAAGCTTTAGACAATCTTTAAGTCTAAAAATAGAGCTAGAGTTTAACGTCTTTGTAAAACGCTGACTACTCTCCAGCAAGGAAACATGAGAATCATGAACTATGTCTAAAAGAAAATTGAATTTGTAGATGGATTGACTACAACTGGAACAATTGTCTCTGAACAGGAGCTGATATAACTCATCATAGATGGCCTGCACTCAAGGTTCAGTATCTTTAGATCAGCTTTTAATGTCTGTGCCCTTGATGATCCTATCACTGTTAATGATTTGCTTGGTCTTTTTCTCGACGAAGAGGAGCGTCAGAATGTTGAATAGCTCCACAGCCCCAAGTTCTCCATGATGCTTGTGCTGTTAAAATCTATTTTCAGTACAATAAAACAACACAATCTATGATGTTTTATTGATAGAACGTCACTAAATGTGAACATCATGAAAAAAGTTCAAATTTTTCATGACGTTTTGAAAAAACATCGCAGATTTGTAATACTTTTTGCGAAGTTTTTTTATTAAAACATCACAAGATAACAACCGCGACGTTTTGTTGAATAAAACTTCACTGTCGGCGTTTGCCTTTTGTTTAATTAATGACCTAAACGAATATAAGCAAAACACCGTAAGAGAGAGGGTTGTTCAACGATTAAGCAGCAGTATACAGTGAGACCAGAGAAAGGAGATTTTGATTTTTGACGGCCGGGGAAAGTAAAGAAACAGGAAGAGAGAGAGATGGGGAAGAAAACAAAAAGCTTAAGAAAAGGAAAGAAAGCATGGAGAGCCAATATAAGCACTAAATACATAGACAATTTTCTCGAAAAATCCACAAAGGACGCTCTCTCCGGCAGCTCTCTTTCCCACGTCTCTAACAATTCCCTCTTCTTCGTTGACAAATCCAAAGGTGTTTCCTTATAAAATTTTGAAAACTTTTTCTTCTATTAGTTTTTTGGGATTTTTTAGTTCATTTTTGTTATATTTATTATAAACTAAATCTTTCTATGAGGCAAAAGATTGAGGAACGAAGAGAAAAGATACTACGATATGACAACGTGTTACAAAAGAATCCCTTTGTTTAAGTGGTGCTTTCTTCATCTAATAAGTCTGACCAAAGAAAGTTCAAGAAACTTCCTATAGCTAAAAACGATGAGGTTTATGAGTTATGTTGTTAATTAGCGTATGTTAGAAGTAAACTAGTGATTTGAATGTTTCTATTTATACTTGATTTTCTTAGGATGGAACTGCCCCCACCTCCACCATGGTTGATATATGGGAAAAGGAAGGTACTGATCAAAATACTCGTGGCGTAATTTAATTTTTCAAATTTTTTAGTTCATACATAATTGTTTATGATAAGTTATGTTACTTGTTCTTGGTTTTGTGTGTTTATCTTTTAATGACGCATCTTTAGATGAGCTCCTTATTTACCCAACACCATCCCATTTCTACTGATTCTTTAGTTGTATATTGTTTTTCCTTTTATGTCTTAATTCTATGTTATTATTAACCGATATCGAAACCTTCAATTATTCTAGCAGTAAAAGTTGAACCTCTTGGATGCTCATTTAATCCTTCTTTTGAGGATCATCAGGTTTTCCTTTTAAATGAAACATACCATATATTCTACATTGCAATGTCAAGATTTTCTATATCATTTACGTTTCACTGCAGGATTCATTGGCTCAAATTGTCGCTAACGAAATGCACAGGTAAAACTACATAGTTGCATTACTCTTTCCTTTTGTCTGTGAGCATTAGAATAGATTGACTTCTTACTCTGAAATTTAAATTTTAGCGGCTGAGTATTTACTGATAAATCACATACGCCTTCGTGTCGCTGCTATAGTAGAAGTTTGATTATGATTTTCTTATTCTTGAGTCCATGGATATATATCTTAATATTGCCTTTTGTTTTTACCTAGTGTGCAACTGGATTATGTTATTTCTATTTCCTTCCACTGATCCTTTATCATAAGAGATGCTTGAAAAGAGCATTTTCTATGACCTATGGAGGATTTTCATAATCCATAGACATCTTATCATTTGCAATGAATTATTGGTAATATATTTACACTTGTGGACTTTGAACTTGGTACGATTTTGTAGATGGTAATTCTGGTAATTGTTCCAAATATAAGAGGATCAAAAGTTCTCAATATCAAAAACATGTTGAAAATTGTTGTTTCCTTCCAATTTATTACAAGGTTAATGCAAATTATCCAACTATATAAAGAAGCTAAAAGGACATCCTAAGTACTCAACAGAATTGGATGGACATCCCAAGTACATTAATGTAGTTCAATTTGGTTAATTTCAATGCCTCTTCATCGGTTTTGTGCATTTTTATGTTTTAAGTTTGTTACTATTAGTTTCTCATGGGTTGACATTTCTTCTATTGTCAATCCCTTTATTAGTGGATATATGAAGCAATTAAGCAACTGATGTCTGTAAAATCTAATTAAAAAAGCTTCCTCATTTCCTTGTTTCTTCTTCTAGCCCTTTGAATGATTGAGTTATTAGTTATTATGCAAATATGACAGATATCGAATTAGTTCTTCAAACAACTCCTTGAGGAAACGTACATAGTGAAAATCAAAACTTTTTAAGTGCTTTAAGTTGTACAGGAGTCATTCATGTAGAAGCATACAATCATATCTTGGAACCATAGTAACAAATTGCTCTATAGAAACTAGATGATTATGACTGTCACTAGTTCCTTGATAGTGAATGTTTTTGCAGATATTTCATTTTTATAGATCCAAATGCTATAAGAATTTTAAGATGAAAAGGAATCCACGTAAGGTAAAATGGACCAAGGCATATCGGAGGTTGCATGAAAAGGATATGACACAGGTAAAGCATGGTTTCTTTGATCTATGTTTGTCATTTGAAACTTGTTTATTCATACAAGCTTGATATTTTGTTTCTTCTTACTTCACCGGTTATGTATGGTTCTAGGATTCAACCTTTGAGCTTGAGAGGAAACGCAATAGATCAGAGAGATATGACAGAACTCTTATCGAGAACACTTTGAAGGCCATTAAGAAAATAGATAAAATCAGATCAGACAGACTTGATAAACCTATTGGAAATAGGTTTATTGTCTTTCCACATTATCTTCCTTTTGAAATGTTAAGAAATATGATAACTCACAAGTTCTTAAATCTTATGCAGATTGAAGACTAATAAGAAGAGAGAATGCATGGAGGCAGCAAAACAACTAAAACAGAGCATCCATCTAAATAAGGCCCCAGCTACTCTCTTGAAGGATCCTTCTCTCATTGTCCCAAAGATCCAAGTCAAGATTCACCAAGCAGTAATAGAGGAGAATCAGCAAATGGAAGAGTGATTTTGATTCTTTCTTTACTGGCCAAAATTTTGTGTCTGCTATCTTTTTAGTCGTGGTCTCTGTTGTGTGGATGTATCTCTAGTAAATCACAGAACATGGGATATATATTATTAAATCTAAACTTTTTTGTTTCATTTTGAGAATTACGAGTTTGAAACATCTACGTACTTGTAAGGACCGTAATTTTGATCTTGTGTTGGAATATTCTACTATTAACATGTGGTGCATAAACATTTTCACTGCGAGGGTCAGTTCGGCGGGTGTTTGTAGCTGTTTATTGCCCTCCTCTCAAACTCCCCTTGTAGTGGAATATTTGTATTTTAAAAATTAATTATTAAAAGTTATATTTTAAAAAATAATTATTTAAATTAAAATGATTTTCAAAAATGGAAAAATAATAATTAAAAATAATACAACTATCTATGAATTGTTGTATAAACATCACAAAAAGTAATCCACGACATATTCGTCATATTCTACTGACGTTTTTAGAAATATCACGGAATGTGACTTTCCGTGACGTTTCCACAAAACATCGCAGAAAGACCAATCTTTCAGTGACGTTAATTAAAACGTTGTGAATGTCCGTATTTTCTGTGACATTTTATGGGAAACGTCGCAGAAACCTTTTGCCTACATCACATTTGGCGACATTACTTGTAAAGTTTTTAAAACGTCACAAATTATATTTTGTGACATTTTTTGAGATTTTGTTATGTTTTTTAGACATTGCAAATTGTGTTATTTTTTTGTAGTACGTGGAGGTCAAAATAGGCATAAGAAGAATTATAATTAGAATCGTGGCTATTCTAATGATCAAGGCCATTGCAAAAATTAGTAGTATCACAATCACAATAACAAATCTGGAGGCAATGACAATTACAATAATAACAAGGATAAGGGAAAAGGTGTTTTAGTGTGTCAGATATGTTACAAAAGAGGCCATAAAGCTGAATAGTGTTATCATCGATATGTCCATTCTTATTCTAATAAGGATCCTCGCAATATTCCTACTATGATTGCATCTCCTACCAATCCTAGGGATAAGCAAAATTGACACATCGATTTTGGCGCCTTAGCACATCTAATTTTGGACCTTAGTAATTTAAGTGTCCATTCTAAATACCAAGTTGATGATCAGGTCTAAGTTGGCAATGCCAAGCTACTTACAATTAATAATGTTGGCACCAGTTATATTTCCACACCCCATTACCAATTCATACTAAATAACGTTCTTTATTTTCCATCTATAACTAAAAATTTGCTTAGCGTTTCCCAATTCCCTTGTGATAACTATGTCTCAATGGAATGTTTCCCTTACACTTGTCTTGTTAAAGACTCTCAGGGAAGCATACTTTTACGGGGGAGTCTTGATCGAGGACTTTATAAGTTGTAGGTGGCCTCTAGGCCCACATCTCCTTCTAAGTTGTCTCTTCCCTCTATTGCCTACTCTTCTGCCTTTGCTGGTGAGCGCACAACCTTTGTGGCTGACATAATAGATTAGTCCATCCTGTTGTTTTTTTAAAGCTAAAGCATAATATGTGAATAAAAGTGAAGGAGAAAGAAGATATTTTTTTTGTAGAACACACACCTTTATTGACAACAACAAAGCTCATTATATAAAACTGAAATGTAACAGAAAATCTTACTTATTTGCTAACTATGACAAGAATATCTCTAAACTGATTCCTAAAATCAAGCATTAAATATCATAATTAAATTTGCCTAAGACCTAGTCAGTTTGTTCATTTATTTTGTAATAATCTACAAGTCTAAGAAATTTTCTAACAAACTCCTCCTTGCCTTAGGAGTTGCAGGGCTTTAACTTCAAAATAATTCATCCTCTTAATGTTGCTCAGTTACTGCTTTTTCCTCTTCATTTTGTGATTTGCAAATCTTCTCCACATGCCCAATTTGTCCACATTTTCTACATTTGATATCAGGCCTCCACCAACATTTTCTTTGTGGGTGATTTGTTTTTCCGCAATGTGGGCAAGATAGATATGAATCATCATTGTTGTTGTTGTTGTTATCGATCTTGTTGAAACTCTTGCTTTTGTCTCCTCCTAAATTTTTTTCTTTTGCTAGTAGAGCACCTTCAATGGTTCCTTCTTCTCTCATCATCCTCCTTTGTTCTTGTGCCTGTAGTGCATTTACTAATTCTGCGAAAGACATGCTTGATAGATCCTTAGCTTCTTCCAGTGCAGAAATTTTAGATTCATATTTTTTAGGTAAGGTTACAAGAACTTTTTGCACTATTCATTCCTCAGAAAAATTCTTACCTAATAACCTCACTTTGTTTACTATGTTGAGCAACTTGTCAGAGTATTTTTTAATGGTTTCTGACTTTTTCATCTTTAGCATTTCAAATTCTCTGATCAAGTTGAGCACTTGCATGCACTTTGTTCTTTCATTACCTTGGTATTCCTTTTTGAGGTAATCCCAAATATCCTTTGCCGACTCTATATTCATAATTCTTGTGAATACGATGTTTGAAACATCAAAAAGCAAATAGACTTTGGCTTTAGACTTCCTATTTTTCCTTTCTTTGTGCATCTTGATTTGATTCATTGTAGGATTTATTGGCAACGGAGGCACTTCATATTCTTCCTCCACAACTTCCCCCAAACATCCATAACATGAAGATGAGCTTTCATTTGAACAGCCCAAACTTGATAGTTTTCACCATCAAAAATTAGTGGTGCACCTTGAGACAGTTGTGTTTCAATCTCCATTGGTTGAAGATGGCTGTAATTCTTGTTGGAATTCTAGATTGTAAATCAAGTTTGTGTTCTGGTTTCATTGATCTCACAAGTCTCTCAAGACAAATGCTCTAATACCATGTTGTTTTTCTAAAGCTGAAGCATAATATGTGATATGTGAATATAAGTGAAGGAAAAAGAAGATGTTTTTATTGTATAACACACACCTTTGTTGACAATAATAAAGCTCATTATATATAGCTGAAATGTAACAAAAAATCTTCTTTATTTGCTAACTATCACAAGAGTATCTCTAAATTGATTCTTAATATGAAGCACTAAATATTATAATCAAATTTGCCTAAGATTTAGTTAGTTGGACCATTTACTTCGTAATAATCTGAAAACCTAAGGAATTTTCCAACACATCCTAATGACAAAATAGTTCAGAAAATTGTTTCTAAATTTAATTTACTTACGTTTCCAATAAGGAGGGAAACTCTCTATAAGGCCCATATCAGCTGGGCAAGAGTCATAGGTTGCTTTGTTATCTTCTTATGAAAATTCATCAATGCCTTTTGAACTTGTTTACAGTGATGTTTGGGGTCCTGCTTTTGTCACTTTTGTTAATGGTTTTATATATTTTATTCAATTTTTTAATGATTGTACCAAATATGTTTGGATTTATCTCATGCATACACTCGAATAGGTTTATGATATATTCAAACATTTCTATGCTATGACTCAAACTCAATTTGGCCACAAAATTAAAATACTAAAAACTGACTGATGGATGAATATAAAACAATAACCAAGTTTCTTCATCTATTTGGTGTTCATCATCGTCACTTGTGTCCTAAAACCATTAATGCTTATATAGATACCGGAGCAACTATATGTATTGCCTCAAAATATCTTTTATTTATTTTGATTTATGAAACACCTATTCAAATGAATCAATGTAAAGGTCATATAAGGCTCAACTTAATTGATCATGACCAAATCAATCGACAATTAAAAAAGATTCCGAAGGATAAATGCGATAAAATAGGATATATACATTTATCTACCATAGAAATATTATTAAAATCCACTTTTCAAGAACGAATAGATTCACCTATTAGAATGACTATCATAGATGAACGAATGAATGCTATACCTGATCAAATTTTAGGAATGATGAATGGAAATTTAGCATATGGGAAAATTAAATTTAATACTAGACTAAAATTAGGAATTCCATTAAATTCACCCAATTTAGATGAAACTATAACTATTGCTTATAAATTTTATAGA
>JAOQMP010100403.1:0-15187 GCA_027563575.1 Erythroxylum pedicellare
ACAATAAATTTTGTATCTTAAAAATTTATTAAAAAATTAAAATTAATATTAAAATAAAAAGTCAATTATTTTATTTTTATCATTTTATTTTTAATTTTTTTATAAAATTAATAGTAACATAATTAAAGTTAAAATTAAAATTAATTTTTTATTAAACTAGTAGTAATATAATTAAAATTAAAATGATAAAAATTACAAAATAAAAAATACTCAAGAGTTTTGTGACATTTATATCACACTCGTGTCAATTCCTATCACATGACAGTTATGTTTTAAGAGTAAAATAAAAGATATAATTAACTTTTGCATATTATATTTTTAAGCAGTTGAACAAAACGCTCCTATACTCAAGCTTTTTCTTAACTGATTAGGTTTAATTTGCCAACTCAATTAATCAATTCAATTAACTATTTTATCTAATTAGCTAAAAAATTTAAAAGTGCTATAAGCTATTTATCAAGCTGAGTCTTTGGTCCTATTCATAGATCTCCTATTAAAGGAGACTTTATGTTGCTTTTCTGATAAAAATTATCATATAGATTAAAGAGCAAAAGGAACAACCTGACCTAAGAAACAACTTTTGTAGAGGACGTCCATGAAAGCCTCCAGAGACCTCCTTCGACCCGACAATCCAAAGAACCCCAAGAAGTCCCACCCACCAGATAAACCCCCAGATGAAGAGCAACATAGTGGATTGGCACGAGCGACCTCGAGTGCCCCCTGCACGTCCCCTCCTACTAAGAAAAGCTCCTGGGAAAACTTGCGCAGCTAAAGGATTCTCCAAAGGCAGACCCTGTCGACCTCCTGACTTCTAAGGTCATGAAGATGCGGTTTCGGCATGAGGATACCCTCTGTCCCGAATTCTCTATTGTCCTTATGTTTAAGCAACAACTAATGTCCCCATGGTAGCAAGCTATCATTGTCAAAGTACTTGGGTGCACTGTTGGCTATAAGGTGTTATATTCCCGAGTCCACCAGCTATGGAAGCCAAAAGGAGAGCTGGACATATTGGATTTAGGCTCTGATTATTTTCTCGTTTAGTTTACTCTGGATGAAGATCGGAATCATGTAATCAACAATGGGCCATGGATGATCCAGGGCTACCACCTCATGATGAGGCAATGGTCATCGAATTTCCACCCCTCCACGTCCACCATGAATAAGGTCTTGGCTTGGGTAAGATTTCTAGAACTCCCAGTGATGTACTATGATGAAAATGTTTTGCGTGTCTTGGCTTCCGGGGTTAGGATCCCCCTCCGAGTTGATGTCAATACGTCCTATGCTACTCGTGGCTAGTTTGCCAAAGTATGCGTCGAGATTGACCTGGCCAAACCTTTGGTGAGGAGAATTTGGTTTGATGATGAGTGTTATAAGGTGGTATATGAGGGGCTGGACAAAATATGTTTTACCTATGGGACTTACGACCATGATCAATCCTCATGTCCCTCCACAACATCGGCGCCTCCTATGCCAGCTTCTGTAGCAATGAACATTGACGGTGGGAACGTGGTGCAACTCCCAGTTCGTGTGCCTAATGTAGCAGATCTAGCTCGTGATAAGACTGAACAGACCCCGCATTTTAGGGACTAGATGATTGTGGACAGAAGACCACGCTGATCTTCCTACCCCAAATACACAGACATGCTCCAAGGCAATAACAAGCGGTATAATCAAAATCAATACCAAGCATTAAATGAGGAGATCATAGCACCAGCGGTGGAGGCCACTGAGTTCCATGTGGGGGCTGGACCTTCATAAAGAACAATGTTGCAACAGACCAAGTCACGTGCGAGTGGTAATAAACACCAGCCCCCTCCACAGCCAAAACTTAGTAAGGGTAAAATTATAGATGGGGCCTAGGCTCAAATAGTTCCCACCCATGTATCCCATGCAAAGCTACGACAAGTATACCCTCATCAATAGGACCACAGTTCTGGCTCAGGAGGCGAGATGAGCATACAGTTGGGGCACTCGTTAGTTGGAACTTTCTATCAGATCTTCTCTTCAACGATCATTCCCCTTGGCGATCAACCTCATCCGCAAGGGGTTGACATTGTACTAGGAGACCCTCCAAATCTAGGACAATCTATGTGAGCCGCAGACGGGGACATGTAGTTGATGTCGATAGACACCCCGATGCGCCTATCAGCTATGGAAGTAGATGCCCCTCTGAGCCTTGACCTTGTTCCTGCGTCAGCCACGGCTGGGGAAGTAACTGACTCCTCTGTGGAGGGAATATCAAGCCAGTAGACCACGTTGGGTTGGGGCTGCCTCTTCCTTTGTGTCTTGTTATCATGATTAATGCTCCAATCATTTTTTGGAATTGCCAGGGGGTTAGTAAGAGAGATTTTGTTCTTACTGTGAAAGAACTAAAGCACACCCATAATCCTGGTATTTTGTTCTTGTTAGAAACACATATTTAGGGGTCTCGTGCTGTGCAAGTGTCTCGACTTCTCGGGTTTGACGTGGTTGAGCAAGTTGAGCTTGTTGGGTATGTTGGAGGTATCTGGGCATTATGACATTCCTCTTCTACTCACATTTCTATTTTATATTCCCATCACCAGTGTTTGTCACTGGTGGTGCATGGTCCATAGGGGAGTGATTGGGTGTGTTCTGTGGTATATACAAGCCCTATCAACTCAATCAAGGCCGCCTTATGGGATTACTTAGCTGATGTGAGTTCGGATATCAACCTCCCCTGGCTAGTCGTCGGGGACTTTAACGATTATATCCATCTTTTTGAAAAACGAGGTGGCAATTTTGATTGACGACCTGTAAACCTCTTCCACTCGTAAATAGGTGATTGTGGCCTCCATGACTTGGGCTATTAGGGATCATCATATACCTTTGCAAGGAAAAACCATGGCATCTTCACTACTCATGTTCGCTTAGATCGGGCTCTATGTAATACGTCCTAGCAATCTCTCTTCCCTGAAGCCTTCGTGTCTCATCTGCCACGACCAATTTCAAATCACAATCCCATCTTGCTCCAATTCCATAATTTTATTTCGCCTTCAGCATTAAGGCGATTCCATTTCCAAGCTGTATGGCTTCTGCACTAGGATTTCCCTCGAGTTTTCAGAGAAGCATGGGCTCCTCACCAACACTATGTCTAGGAGGCTATCCAGGTGGTAACTCATGTCACCAAAGTATTCAACACAACTGTCTTTGGCAATATCTTTAGGCGTAAGCGACTTCTGCTAGCAATATTAAAGGGTATTCAATCTTATTTGAGCAATCATAACTTTGCTTTCTTAGTGGATCTAGAAGAACAATTAACTAAGGAATACTAAGCAGTGTTGTGGCAAGAGGAGCTATTATGGTTCCAAAAATATAGAATCCAATGGCACTAGGAGGGGGACAAAGCCACTAAGTTCTTTCATGTCACTACCCTATCTCGTAGGAAAAGAAACTATATAGAAAAATTACGACTACTTATGAAAGTGTGGACATCGAAACCGGTAGCTATTGAAAGCGAGGTCCTCTCTTTCTATAAAGACCTTTTTTGCACCACGGAGTCCATGCTAGGTGCTAATGGTGTTCCCCTACTGGAGGCTTATGCCACCCTACTTAAGCCAGTTGATTCGGCGGAGGTCCTTAGAGCATTCCACTTTATGAAACCGTATAAAAGTCCAGTTCCGAATGGTCTTCATCCTATCTTTTATTAGCCCTTCTGGTAGGATATGGGTGGATCTGTGGTCAGAATGGTGCAACAAGCATTTGCCAGTGGGGAGGTGCCCCAGAATATTTCTGATACGCTACTTGTCCTTATTCCTAAGGACAAAAATCCGGCGACTATTAGCCACTACCGTCCGATAAGTCTGTGCAATGTAATATATAAAATCTTGATGAAGGTTATAGTCAATCGGGTATGACCTTTTCTAGCAGTCCTAATCGATCTAGTTTAAGCAGCTCTTGTACCGGGATGCAAAGCTTCGGATAACGTCTTCATAGCTCAGGAGGTCATTCACGTGATTAGGAGCCTAAAGAAAGGGAGTATGGCAGTGAAGATCGATTTAGCTAAAGCATATGATAGAATTAATTGGGGCTTCCTTTGACGGGCGTTAGTGGACTTTGGATTTCCCCTACTCTCTATCAATCTGATTATAGGATGTGTCTCGAGTTCTATGCTATCCATTATCTAGAATGGCTAGCTACTTGAAGCCTTTAAGCCCAACCGAGGTCTTTGCCAAGGAGATCCATTCTCCCCATACCTATTTATTCTTTGTATGGAGAAATTATCAGGATAGATCACACAGAAGGTCGATGATGGCCAATGGAAGCCCATTGGTATATCCTTCACTGATCCTAAAATCTCTCATCTTCTCTTTGCTGATGATGTTCTACTTTTTGCACATGCCTCGCAAAGACAAGCTAGCGTAGTGTGCCTTACTATGGTTGAGTTCTGTCAAGCATCCGGGATGTAAGTGAATAATGCTAAATTTAAAGCTTTTATCCCTAACCAAGTTTGCCGGAGGAAACGGGACCAGATTCTATTTGCCTTATATATCCCCCCTGCTATCGTCTAGAGACATATCTTAGTGTGCCTTTATGTACCCAGCGGCGGACTAAGACTGATTATGTTGGGATTCTCAACAAGATCAAATCTCGACTAGTTGGAGAGAGGGGAAAGCTTTTGAATAAAGCAGGAAGGGTAACATTAATCCAGGATATCATCACATCTATTCCCATCTATGCTATGCAGTTCACATGGCTTCCCCGGGCCGTGTGTGATGAGATCAACAAACTCCCGAGGGGCTTTCTTTGGGGCAAACAAGGTAATCGTAAAGGGGTTCCCTTACTTCCTTGGAATACGGTTACAACTCCAAAGGCATGCGGTGGCTTAGGTGTGAGGTAAGACAGAGATTCAAATACAGCTTTGGTAGGGACGATGTGTTGGGACATATGCATGGAGCATCATAGTCTGTGAGTTTAGGTACTCTGCTCTCGATACTTGATTGGCCAGGACTTCATGACCTATAACCCTCCTTCGATAGCTTTAGCGGCATGGAAAGGACTCATGAAAGCTCTGACTCTCCTCAAAGATGGGTTCGGTTGGCGGATCGGAGATAGGAACAACATTCTTTTTTGGCACGAAAAATGGCTCTTTGACGGATCACTCGCGTCAGTCATAGGGCAAGTTCCTACACATCTTACTAACTTACATGTTGGCGATCTCCTCTCCACAACCACCGGGTGGAATTTGTCTCCTATTGAGGGCTTCGTTCCCTTAGAGTATTGTGAGTGAATCCAGGCAATACCATGTCCACTTACTCATCATGGACTCGACCGCCTTATCTGGTATGCTAGCACCAATGGTGTGTACACCACTCGGGGTGGGTATGATTTTATCACGAGTGTACCATCTCTAGATGGCTCAAGGGGTTGGAGTTGGCTTTGGACACTTCAAGCGGCACAAAAATAAAAGGTGTTCTTGTGGTTAGCGATATGGAATCGACTTCTCACCAATGAAGTTAGATATGAGTGAGGCCTCTGTGCCTCACCTCTTTGTGGGTGGTGTGGTGCTCATATAGAAAATGTCCTCCATTTATTGCATGACTGCCTCCATGCCAAGCGACTTTTGGAATCCGTGCAGGTACAATGGCCTGATAATTTCTGCCGAGAACATCTTATCTTCGTTTGGATTAAAGACAATTGTGTACAGAATGCCCAGGACGTCCATCAAGTAGGGAGGTTTATTATCACATGCTGGGCCATTTGGCGGACCAGAAACAAGTACGTGATTGAAGACGAGCAAACCACCTGCCTATGCAAATCAACCAGGTAAATGTGTTGCTTATGGATTATATTGATGCCTTTGATGTTGAATATAGTGGGCAACCTCACCCTCAGCCCATGCTCCTTGTCACGTGAGTTCCCCCTCTTGATAAGTGGCTCAAACTTAACGTAGATGAGAGCATTAAGGGTAGCCCTGGCTAGGCCAGGATCGGTGGCCTGATTCGGGATAGCTAAGGTAACTAGCTAGCGAGCTTTTCTTGTGGTGTTGGGATCACCACCATCATGGTAGTGGAACTCTTGGCCCCCTGTCATGGGATCGCCTTTACTAGAGCTTTTCATTGCGATGGCCTTATGATTGAGTCTGATTCCATGGAAGTGTTGCGTTGTCTAGCCCTTTCTTTGAATGCTCTAGTATTCCATCCCCTGGCTAGCTTGATATATGATATCCGCTCTTATCTTGAAGGGGCTCTCTAGTATAAATTAGCTTATGTTTTTTGCGAAGGTAATCAATGCGCTGATTTATTAGCTTGCTTGAGTTCGGGTAGCATCTTAGGAGAGAGCATTTGGCATAATCCTCCTCCTAGTATAAGTAATCATTTGTGCTCTGATACACAAGGGATTGCGTTTAGTCGTTAACGCTTGTTTGATGCTTCTGTTGTACCAAAAAAAAAAAGAGAAGAGTAATATTTGGCGGGATAAGAGAGTTATTAGCAAGCAGCTGGATGTTTATTTGGTGGGATAAGAGATTTATTAGCAAGCAGTTGGATGTTTTTCTCACTTATAACGCAATCACGTCTTCATCTTTCCTTTTTCTGGTTCCATGTGACATGTGCCTAATATATATATATATAATATTTTAAAATCTCTATGCAAGCTTGAATTATTTAAAATAGAATAATAATAATAATAATATTGTGATACGTGATGGGACCTAAAATAAAAGCTCAGATCTCAACGTAGACTTATGGTTTCTAACTAATTACTGTTATTATTGGCATTCCCCACTACCAAAAGGTCTCCTTCTTTCTGTCTCCTGTGCCATTTACTAAGTGCCTAATCTGTTTCAGCTATGGACCTACTATTCGGTTTGGCCGTTCTTTTACAATAACAGTGGTAGTTTACATTTTCCTTGACCCCTTTTTAACGTATGCTCTGTATTTGTATAAATGCCTTGATTTGGAGTATAGAGTCTCTCGTCCAAGTTTAGATTTTGTCGAAGGGCAGCATTTCGTTTCCAGAGTAAGACTAGGTGAATAACAGGAAAGGATAGTCCTTGTGTTCTTTCTGGAGCCTTATGCTGAACATTTCTTGTGTGTACATCTCTCCTATGCTCTGTTAGTTCTGTTTCGTATGTTTTCTACTTGTCTTCAATATCTGATGCCGTCAGGAAGATATGAACGGAGGAATGTCAAAATATTAGTCCTTTTCTTCAGTGCATCTGAATTATAATCCATGGATTTGATACCGTTTCAGTTTTGGATAATATGATTTATTTAGAAGATCATCTTTTCAGAAAATTATTTTGCAAGCTCGTGTACCTTATTAATTTGCATCTAATGGCCTTATGCTATTAGGTTACCTGGGTTGTCCTCCTTAAAAGCTAGCACCTTGAGGTTTACAGAAAGAGGCACATCGCAGTGTTGATGCCGTGACAGATCAACTAACAAGATTTTTGAGTGAGCCCAGTGTCGACTTGGTCCATCATTTCAATAAGGTACAGATTCCCCTTCATCTTCTTTGTTGGGTTTAAAGATGGAGCAATTACAATGGTGGTTGGAAAGTCTCAAAGGGTGGTCTTATGTTACCTATGAAATTTTACTCCAAAAACTACAATCTAGGCATCTGAAAAGTCCTTTGCCTTTACCTCCGCTCGGTGACGTTACATGTGTTGTCACTGGTTCAACTAGTGGGATTGGACTTGAAATAGCCAAGCAATTGGCTGTGTCCAGGGCGCATGTTGTCATGGCCGTTAGAAACAAATCCGCAGCCTACGATTTAATTCAGAAATGGCAGCAGGAGTACAATCACCTGAGTATCGAGGTGATAGAGCTAAATCTTCTTTCGCTCAAATCTGTTGTCAACTTTGCTGAGGCATGGAATACGCGTTCAAAACCTTTACAAGTTCTTATCAATAATGCAGGAATTTATTCTATCGGAGAACCAATAAAATTTTCTAAAGATGGCTATGAAACACATAATCAAGTAAACCATTTAGGTCCTGCTTTGCTTTCTATCTTGCTTTTGCCATCTCTGGCAAAAGGCTCTCCTAGCCGTATTATTAATGTCAACTCAATCATGCACTCCATGGGTGTTCTTGACCCAAATGACTTGAACTTCACGTCGGGTAGACATAAATTTAGTAGTGCAAAGGCATATGCAAATAGTAAGCTCGCGGAGGTCATGTTCAGCTGTGTTCTACAGCAACGTATTCCCCAAGAAGTTGGCATTAGTGTAGTCTGTGTCTCACCTGGAATTGTCCATACGAATGTAGCACGGGATCTGCCTAAGACACTGCAAGCTGCTTATCATCTGATTCCTTTTTTTCTCTTCTCTCCCCAAGAAGGTGCCAGAAGTGCACTTTATGCTGCTACAGATCCGCAAATTCCAGATTACTGCAATGCACTAAAGACCAAAGAGTGGCCTGTTTGTGCTTATGTCTCATGTAATTGTCGAATTGTGAATGCATCCAGAAAAGCAGAAAACTTTACAATTGCTGAAAAAGTATGGGAGAATTCACTAGAAATGATTGGTCTTCCTGTTGACGCGGTGGACAAGATCCTGCAGGGGAAAGAAGTCAAAGTGTCAATTCCAGGATGATTGATGATCTATTTTTGTGTTCCCAAACTGGTGTTGTCTCTTGACCTTTTTGCATTGGTGACTGATGACCCTGGCAGTTCTTTCTTTGCTTCTTTTAGTGATACAGTTATTTTCTTTCGATAGAATCTGTGACATGCATTACTCCTTTTAAATAACCTGTCTGTCCAATTTGAATGTTAACGTTTTTGCTGAAGGAACACATTGATTTCTTATCTTCTGACTTCTATATGTTAATGTGCGTAAATATATATTCTTTTGCACCATCGTCCTAATTCTGTAAATCGCAGTTAGAAAGCATTTTCCAATAGTTGCTGCTGCTAATGTGAATTCAGCTAACAAGGAGAAATGATATTCAATTTGCCTTTGCACTGTCTGTGGCAGTTTCCTTATAGTTTCCCTTCATGATGGTACGCAAAGGATTATGTATACACCGAAAGAAATAATGGACTTTCGTCCACATGATACAAAAAAAAGACGTGGCTGGATGTTATCAAATACCATCTGATCATAGTCTTGCTGAAAGCTCTTATTCATACAATACGATTAGATACTATGCAAACAGCTTTGCTTTCCTACTCATGTCTATATAGAAATTCAAGCTGGAAATTTTCGTTTGATAAATCTTTTTGATGCAAGGGTAATTATCATATTTTCATAATTTAAAATTCAAAGTTAAAAGGTCCAAAAGTTCTTCAAATCATCAAGCATTCACAAAAGGTTAACCTCTTACCTAAAATGCAAAGTCCATGTAAATGACAGGAAGTGATTAAATACCATAATACTAGCATGTAGTGCAACAAATGGCAGGAAGTAGCCAAAAGTTTCCAAGCCACTCGAGTCAAATCCTTTTCAATTCACTTCAACGGCTTGTTAGAAGCAGAATAATTGAGTGGTGCTTTCTGATCACATGTCCTCGTAGAGTCGGAGAAATCAATAACAAAATGTTATATAATAGACAACATAATTGTCCTACTAACAAATTATTTATATATGGTGGAACAGTTCCATATAATGGAAATTCTTGAGGTAGGTCCTCACGAATAAGACATGCAAGTGTAACTAATCTTTTATGTCGTTTAATACCCCTTTTAGCTTGTTCTTCTATATGAAATGGTTACCTCCATAATTCGGTCCAGAATACCCAACCTGTTGAGAATCTCCTGTAGCTCCTTACCCAGTCCTTTAGGCATAATTTTGTTGCCTTGAACTATTTTACTCAAGTTGCATAGAAGATAATGATGTCTAATGGCTCACCAATCCCCACTACAATGCATGAAAGGTGCACCAATTGGACTAAAGAAGTAATATTCAAGCTTTAAACAAGATTGGAGATGATAAACAATCCTACCATTGTTGTGATACTCAAGCATGGATCCAACTAACATTTTGCTTTGAACCTTCATATTAGCCTGAAGAGATTTATTTGATTCCAAAAGTCAAAAGGGTAGGTTTCTTCTCCTTCAGAAGATTTTAAAAAGTCTGTTTTTAAAGAGGTTATTCAAACCTCTAGGATTCTGAAAGAACGTATTCCTCCACTAACAAAGTTAAGGGAGAGTGAGGTTACCGACCTCTTAATTTAGGCCTCCTTCTTTTCCTACTCAACTTCCTTCTAGAAAAGGAAGAATAATCCGTCAACTTTTCTTCTATTATAAATAATTTATCGTGAGACCACCCCAGGTTTAGGATCTTATTCTTCAGTTTCATTTCTAGATGGAAGAGGGGTGTTGTTATCAAGGAAATCAAAGTTCTCTTCAATCCGCAAGTTCACATTATTACCAACTTTAATAACTAGCTAGTCATCCTTGTTAGAAACAATCTCCTCGTTATCTATGTTACCTACCGTTACCTTTACAACCTTGCTTACCTCTTACACCTTGTTGTTGGTTGCATTCTAGCTTTCATCCATCAAGCTAGGGAATGTATTCACCTATACCGAAAATTGCTGTGCCCTTATTTCCCTTTACATTCAACCTATTTATTTTTTCTCTCTCTCAATTAATAAATGAGTTGGATGCTGAGAGGAACAGGTACAACAAATTTTGATATACAGGTGAATACAACCCTTGAGCTAGAGGAATTAGGATCCTGGAGACTTATATCTTCATAATAATTGCCTGTAGCAAAGGTCCTTTAGTAGCTCTCCAGATCTTGTTGCTTTTCTTGGGCTTCCAAGAGTAAGAGAGCTGAACTTCTGACTTGTATAACTCATTGAATTGATTTACCTTCACTAGAGGGAGGCTTTCAGGTGGTTCATTATTTGGCTCAACTTCAACACAAACTTTTGCATAGCAGATTCTCTTCACTTTAGTAGTAGGATTATCAAAGTAGACGGGTTTTCTAACCGAACTAGCGAGGAAGCTAAGTCCTTTCCTTTCAAAGTCTAGTACTCTAAGGGAACATTGCGGAAATTAATCCACATGGGATATAGTTTCAATTATGGAGTTATCAAGCTCCATTCCTAGACTCTATTTTTGGACTATCATTGGCTGATCACCAATATGCCAAGGGCTTGAAGCCATTACCTCATCTGCAAACCTGAATAGAAATGAATCATCTTCAGTAAGAAAGATTTTATCTAGGCCTTTGTAATCCCATTTAGTCTCTACCTATGCTTGAACTTAGGAATAGGAAGGCCTTTTGCTGAGGGAAAAATGCTATAATAAATGCAGTAATAATCCACATCAACCAACCAAGATCACATTTTATTTAGAGCATTACATGATTATAGAAACATACCTTCAACATTTGGCATGTCTTGAACTCTCTCCATGCTTCTCCAAAACTTATCAAAGAGAGAAAATACAAACCTTGTGCAAGAGAGATTAATGGTAGAAGACCCTTGCTCTTACACACCCAATACACACACCATGTATATCTATAACTCAACAATCTCAACTTATGTCATATATTATGACATGTTCTACCCTAAGGGGTAGAATGGGCTAATTGTCTCGTTGTTAATGGATGATATGGACCATAGTTTAATGAGCCAACATATAGTAATTAGGGTACTACCATGTGCCTCAAATGCAATTAGCAAATTAACTATCCCATTATGGTTACTAAATATACATTAGGCAATTCGATTGTGGTTAGGCATATGGAATTAATGTTGTGATTATATTAGTCCACTAACATATATTTCTAACATAAAAAACAAAGGTTCCCTAGGAGGTCTGTAGAACAATTTTATGATAGGCTAATTAGTTGTTATGTGAGCAGTAAGAAGATGTTGAAGTTGTATTTCGAGTTGGTTTAATGGATAGATTCCAATCCTAGTGAAGCCCTTTATGCTTTTTGATAAACCAAAGGAAAAAAAGATTGTTTTAAGACAACAACCAAATTCATGTATATGTAGAACTGTTCGACTTCTGCATGCAGACATTGACAATTCTCCCTATTACTTAACTGTTTTTGTTTTTAAACGCCAAACTGCACCTAACTATATGCCCAAATATCCTAACTTTGTCTTTCATTGGCTGAAAACCAAGAAACATATTCTTCGCAAGGGACGAATCGGTTGCTAGCTCAGTTGCCAATCCGATCTGCCATGAATGCGACAAGTTCCCTAGAGTTTGTCGTGCCAAGGGGAGTCCGAGTCTAGATTGGTACAAGAAGAAATGTGTAAATGTGATGAGGGATGAGATAAGCTGTGGAATGTGTGGAAGCAAGACCGTGAGATATGCTGCAAAGGGAAGTGGATGAACACACTGATCAACAAAAACCATTGTGGTGGATGCAGCATCAAGTGCAAGAAAGGGAATGCATGTGTCTTTGGGATGTGCAATTATGCGTAAATGACCAAGTATCATTATTACATGCATGAATAATTTATGTACTTCAATATTTTTGCGTCTCACTTCGAGTGCATGCCCAGCAAAAGGGCACCCGCAGGATTTCTTAAGGGGCACCATCCATATGTGATGCTTCTTCGTTCTTTCTCTATTTCCGTTGCTTATATTTATTTACAAGTTAAAATGCTGAAACAAATATTTCATACTAAAATTACTTGATATCCTTCATTTTCTTATATGCATAACATGTATGTTTCATACTGTTATAAGATGGTAAATGTTAATACTTATCTTTGTCCTATTTTAAGGACAATCTCTTTTTTTCTTTCTCACCCTTCAACTTCCGCTTATCATTTTCTAAATTATATTAAAACAAGGAAACAAATAATTGGAACTAGAACAGCAATTATATTGATGTATGTAAAAATAGTATGAAATAAACATATAACACTTATCCCGATCCTATTAGTTATAAGATTAATACGAAAATTATATCCATAGCTTCTCATGCTATAAAATAATCCTGATTAAATTTTGATTCTTTTCTCTTCTCTTTTCGATGAATTATCTACGAATTTTATTTCATGAAATTCTACTTATGCACTCTTCTTTTATTTTCTTCTTCTTCTTCAATTTTGACATAATGAATTTTTTTAATTATTGCAACAATTATCTGCCCACTTCTGGCATAGAAGACCAATGTTGCACTTTCTAGTCCTCAATTGTTTGATTATCTTCGGAAGCTTATATCAGCAGCATTCAGAACATGGAGAAAACAAACAAAAGAAATGCATTAACTCCGTCACCTATCGATAATATTCTGAAGACCATGTATTTTTATCGCTAATCTTGACATAGACATTATCTAGGATAATCTTGAATCTTTTTCATATAATGCCATTCATTAAAGAATTTTTATTAACATCAAAAAAAGGAAAGGGTCTCATTTATGCTCATTACTTTTTGATGATGTTGCTATATGCCAAATAACTTGTAAAATATAATCATATACATTTATTAAACTTTATACAAAAAAATCACAGATTTAAGGAACTTTTATCTCTCGCCATTGCTATTCTTTTCTAAACTCTATAAACTCGGCTTAGATAGTATATGTATGTGAGCGGAGAATGATGGAGACCATAGTGTCCTAAGCTAGCCTTATACAGGCGAGCTTCCATCAAGCTTGCCCGTATAACTTGGGAAACGGCTACCGGGAACCTGCAAAACATGGAGAACGTTACCAATGCTCTAATGAACATTACTAATGCGTTGGTGAAACTGTTGAACCACTCGATTAATCTTAAATTCTCCTACTTATTCTAATGGTCAACTTGGTAACTGTATCCAAGTCTAATCTTTATAGAAAATAGATTACATAAATTTTACCAATAAGTTCTCTACCAAGTGGGCACTATCTTCTGTGTATTACAACGTATAATATTTCCTAACCTTATGATAGTGTTTATTTAAGAGTAAAAAATCATATAAAAATGAATTTCTCGATTGTAATGTACAATAAATATTACATAAAGGGGCCTAATCTCATATTTACAATGTGATCCCTGAATTTACTGGAGGCACGCTTTTTGTCAAGAGATATGCAATCATAAATTCAGTGCTAATTTGTTCAATAACAACTTCCTTTTCTTTAACCCATTCTCTAATGGCTAAATAATTGATGTTCATAAGTTTAGTTAGGCTCCCACTCTTATTGTTCTTAGCCAAAAACATAACCACTAAATTGTCACAATAAATCTTTATAGACTGGGAAATGATATCCACAACCTTAAGCCCAAATATGAAACTCTTTATCCATATACCATCTGATGTAGCCTTAAAGTAGGACACAAACATAGACACTATGGTAAAGGAAGCAATGAAGGTTTGTTTGTGTTTTATATTCCAGGTGAGATGATGCTCCATTTTCTTAGCCATAATAGCAGCTCTAATCTATTTGATCATTCTGTCTGCAACTAGGTATTTAAGTTCGCCAGTTTCTTTGTAAAGACAGTTGTTCCTTTCTTTCCATAGGGAATAAATGGCTGTCACAAAAGTTGCTTTAATAAGAATAATGTTTTACTGTCCCAAGTTGGTCAAAGAAATAATCCAATGAATTACTTGGTCAGAGTAATAAATATTGCATCACGTTCTTAGCAACTACCCAATATGCTAAGTCTGGATTACTTTGACATCGACCAACATTCCTATAAAAAATGTAATGTTAGGCTTGATGCTAATTAACCTAAGCATACATTAGGTTTCTAATAACAGAAGCATATGTAATGTTTTCTATTCGTTCCCTTTCTAAGTTATTATAAAGGCACTAGTCCAAATTGAACTTGTCGCCACTCTTAGTGAACAATTCTTCATTCAAAATCTCTCCAAAACTTGATGTCGATTTCATGAGATAGAGCTAAAATCCTAAGGAATTTATCTTAATATCATTATATAAGATGCATCACCTATATCCTTCTTCATAAGTATATATACGCACCTGCCCTCAAACTTCTTGAAAGTAATAATACGTGGATAGCATTGGCCTAGTTTTAATTGGTAGGTCAACTTTCATTTACTTCAAATCAAGTTGTTTCTTCTTTCAGTAATATACTCATTGAATCAAGACCACAAAGGAAAACAAAGACCTGTAAATCAATTCACTAATTGGTTTCAACTTTTGTTTATATAAGAGTTGTGCTCTCCTTTCAAATTTACCTCACTTTCTTAAGTCTTCATATCAACTTTCCTTCAAATAAATACCCATGATGTTTTAGAAACTACTGTTTTCTTTATCAACATAAATGGTTATGATGGGACTTAGCATCTACATAATCATG
>JAOQMP010100431.1:0-15185 GCA_027563575.1 Erythroxylum pedicellare
TATAGTTATAAGATATTATCCAGTCATAGTTTTTAATATAATAATGTTTTAAGCAAAAAACATGAGAATTAATCAAATATAAACGGATAAAATTATATGATAACTAAAAAATAATATAAAATTAAACGGTAATTTTGAAAATATATTGATTAAAATAAAAAATGTGAAATCATAAGCAATTATAGTGACATATATAGCCCACAATTTTTTTAATAAATAAGAAGAGGGTTTCATGTATGATGATGTATGTACATATAATTAAGAGTACCGATCAAAGTTCAAGGAAACCTCAAACAAGGATAAATGATGAAATTGTAATAGAACCTTAATTATAATATAATCGAATAAGATATACTTGAACCCATGTTATGACCTTATTCTTTTATACACAGAGATTGATTATTTGCAGACCAATGAATGGTTATTCCTGGATATGCTCTGTAAATATACCCAATTTATTAAGCTACTTTCATTATTCGCTTTGCCAAGTTAGGGACGAGCTTTGAAGAGCATATATAAAAGCATAGGAATCAGAAAAATAAAGATGATAATAAAAAGAATAATGTTGGACTAGTAATGCAACAGTGGAGGAATATGAGAGTAACCCTATCCTAGCTAGTTGCTACAATATCACACAAGTTCTATCAAAAACTTAAGACACATCTAATACACGTATGAAGAGAACTGAGAAGAGAAGGAATAAAACAAAATAAAAAGAGAGAGTTGCTACCCTTTATAAGTGGCGTGCCTTGTTCACGACCAACTCGGTTTCAAACAACCCCTGAAGCCAGACCCTTTTATCTGCCTCTCCCTCTACCTTTATATACCTCCTCTTGTTCTCTCGAAACCATGTCCCTTCTTCTTCTACTTCCATTTTTTTAACAACTGTTTCATTTGATGTATACTATAGTAGATACATATTGATATTGGTGTGCGGTATATATATCGTTGTGATCAATAGATGGCAGCAGGAAACGAATGGCTAAATGGGTACTTGGAGGCCATTTTGGATGTGGGGAATGGGGCGAGGAAAAGAGAAGATGGGAAGTTGAAGGTTGTTAAGTTTGGAGATGAAAGCAGCAAAGATAACAGTCCTGAAGACAGCAAGTCGTTCAGTCCCACAAAGTACTTTGTGGAAGAAGTTATCAATAGCTTTGATGAGTCTGATCTTCACAAGACTTGGGTTAAGGTTTCTCTTCTCATCTTTCTCTCTTTCTGGCTCATAGAGATATTGTTATAATGACGTAAAATAAAAATTTTGATTTCATTTTCATGAAACAAATGCATCAATGCATGATTTTTGTTCTACCAAGCAATTCGTATTGTTATTTTTGAGCTTTTAACTTACTAAAACTTCATTGATATCTACGTAATTATCATATCATTGACATCAAATACACACCATTCATTGCTTGAACTCCATCTATATTACTCAAGTGACTTGGAAAGCTACTAGTAAAGCTTCCAGGGTCTCTGATTTAAACTTTGACCTTGGACACAGTATTAGTCAAACGCCATATTCATTATGATATTTTAATTGACCCTTTTTCCAGAAATGTTCTCTAATACTTTTCATAGACATAATTAACAATACAATAAATAAAGTACTGAGAGTAATTAATTTATTGTACGTAGAAATAATTTTACGAATGTATTTATTTTCAAAAATACGATGACTAATTGTGGTGTAGAATATTAAATATCTTCTTTCCATATAATGATATGTGTGCCAAAATTGTTGTTCTACTTGCAGAATTTGTCTTTTGCACCACATAAATATAATAATAAGCGTGTCAAAATTGTTATTGTAATTGCAGATTTTGTCTTTTGCACATTTTATATATATAGAGAGTAAGTGAACTAATGGTTATGAGTTGAATTTATGAGTAGAATATTAGAATCGTATTAGTTTTTATTATACTAACTATGTAATTCCGAAACAGCTTCTTTAGTAGTTAAGAGTAATTAATTTTAGGGTAGAGTTAATATATATAAAGAGTATTTGAAGTAATGTTTCTTTTCTTTTTCTTAAAAATAACAACTAATGTTGAAAGTTAATTTATATGTTTCTCCATCTACCATAAATGACTATAAACCTCTAGTTAATTTAACTAGGGGGTTGATTTACGAAAGGCATGTAAAGACAAGCATGAGTATTATTTAGTTACAATCTAACAAAGACACATAGCAAATGGGCTATTAACGACAAAGAATAATGTTGAGATAAGAATATGTAAAGATTTCAGCATCTAACAAAGATTTCTTCTTTAGTCTATTTTAAAATGCCAAAATTATGCATGGAACCTACAAAAGTATGAAAAAAAGAAGAAGACAAAACGTATCTTAAGTAGACTTTAACAATTGGAAAGGTAAGAAACCACTGAACACCAAGTTTTGAGTTATTAGTAAATTTCAGGAAAAAAATCCTATATGCATGCAAGTGATGCCAATTTAAAGAGGTTGGAACTTTTAGAGCATGCACGAGTTGCATACACGACTAAGGCAAGAAATTTATAATCTTTTTGGGTAGTGCATGAGACGTAACTTATGATGAGTGATGGTGATGTTGACATTTATGAAAGTGCAGGTGATAGCAACAAGGAATACTCGTGAACGCAGTAACAGGCTGGAGAATATGTGCTGGCGAATTTGGCATCTTGCCCGCAGAAAGAAACAGGTTAGCTTCTGGCGACGAGTAGGGCCGGGTTCGGATTAGGCTCAATTTTTTTAAAAAACAACCTGAAATCCAATCAAACAGTCTAAAACTTGATTGAACTTCAAGTAGGTTGTGGCCAGTTTATGTTGTTTTACTTTTCCCCTTTTGGATGAAAATTTATGGCGTTAATCAAATATTAGAAGTATGATTAGAGGAGCTCTTGCCAAGTCCATGAATAACGACAATGTAGATAATGAAAGTTCTAATTGCAGATAACATGGGACGACGAACAAAGGCTTGCAAAAAGACGGCTAGAGCGTGAACAAGGACGTAATGATGCTGCAGAAGATCTTTCTGAGTTATCTGAGGGTGAGAAGGAGAAGGGTGAGACCACCATCGCAGAACCTGTCCGGGATTTTAGCAGGATCAACTCTGATATTAAGATATGGTCTGATGAGGAGAAGCCAAGGAATCTTTACATTGTACTAATAAGGTATTTTACATCACCATCATCATGTCAATATAAGACAGAATCAAACTACAGCAGAAAGAAAAATTGCAGAGATATTAATTTCTACCAGCCTGGAGAAAATGTAATCACAATTACCGTATTTGATATTCCAAATATGTTTTCCAATGTAGTATGCACGGTTTGGTTCGCGGAGAAAACATGGAACTTGGAAGGGATTCTGACACTGGTGGTCAGGTAATAACATCACATACAGGCTAATTATCCTAGAAGTAATCATCAAGTGTCACCATCCGGAGACTTAACTGCACTTTGATTACAGGTGAAATATGTAGTTGAACTAGCTCGTGCTTTAGCTAATACTAAGGGCGTATATCGTGTGGATCTCCTGACCAGACAAATTGCTTCACCGGAGGTCGACTACAGCTACGGTGAGCCAATTGAGATGCTTTCATGTCCAACCGATGGGAGTGGTAGCTGTGGAGCTTACATTATCCGCATTCCTTGCGGCCCTCGTGACAAGTAAGCCAAATTCTTGAGCTTTATGTTCTCTTCTGTTGCACTTGTTAAGTATATAGTCCTAACCTGCAACATCTATGACACAGGTACATACCAAAAGAGTCACTTTGGCCTTACATACACGAATTTGTTGATGGGGGGTTGAGCCACATTGTTAGTATGGCCAGAGCATTAGGGGAACAAGTGAATGGAGGAAAGCCAACATGGCCTTATGTGATACATGGTCACTATGCTGATGCTGGAGAGGTAGCTGCACATTTGTCTGGGACCTTAAATGTTCCAATGGTTCTAACAGGGCACTCACTGGGTAGGAATAAGTTTGAGCAATTGCTGAAGCAAGGGAGGCTTTCAAGGGAGGACATAAATGCTACCTATAAGATCATGAGAAGGATTGAGGCTGAGGAGTTGGGGTTGGATGCTGCTGAGATGGTGGTGACCAGCACAAGGCAAGAAATTGAAGAGCAATGGGGCCTATATGACGGCTTCGATCTCAAGTTGGAGAGGAAGCTAAGGGTTAGAAGACGGCGGGGAGTGAGTTGCCTGGGAAGATACATGCCAAGGATGGTGGTAAGAGAAATATCCTCTGCTTGCAACTTCATAAGAACGATGTTATAGGAAGACATAATAATAATCTTCTGCAATACATCACAATTACTAAACTTCATTTTCTATCATCCTATTAACAAATTCGGTCAAAAAAAATCAGATTACTTTTCCAGGCATATCTAGCGTATGCTGCACAGGAAATTGGAGTCAGTCTTATATCTGTATCACTGTATGGCCAGGTTATACCTCCAGGCATGGACTTTAGCTACGTCAAGGCACAAGATTCGTTGGAAGGTGATCTCAAATCACTGATTAGCACTGACAGATCCCAAAACAAAAGGCACCTCCCTCCAATATGGTCTGAGGTAACATCATTGTTGTCAGGTTTTTCAATAACAATGAGGAACTTTGGTGTATCAATATGTACATGATCCTTGCTAAACATCCCTGATTGAATTTTGCAACCAGGTCATGCGGTTTTTCACAAATCCTCACAAACCAACCATTCTTGCGCTGTCCCGTCCTGACCCGAAAAAGAACGTGACGACATTGCTTAAGGCTTTTGGTGAATGTCAGCCCCTGAGAGAGCTGGCCAACTTGGTAGATTTTGTGTTTGACTTCACTTTTGCACTTAGCAGTTCATTCTCTCGTGTTAAATCTAAACAACGCACCTAAGCACCGTACCTTTGTCTACAGACACTAATACTCGGCAACAGAGATGACATTGAGGAGATGTCTAATAGCAGCTCAGTTGTTCTTACAACCGTACTCAAGCTCATCGACAAGTATGATTTGTATGGTCAAGTGGCTTATCCTAAGCATCACAAGCAATCTGAAGTTCCTGACATCTATCGTCTGGCTGCAAAAACCAAGGTACAAACATTTTGTTCCCTGTCAGGAATACCCTTTGCTTATATTTGCCACAATTTAATTATTGCTGACAGTAATACTTGTATATCGTTTTTGTATGTTGAAGGGAGTTTTCATCAATCCAGCTCTTGTAGAACCATTTGGTCTCACATTGATAGAGGTAGGTGTTGCTTGCTTCAGACTTAATGAAGATAATGTTCACACAGACTCACAGAGAATATTGGTTGTTTCACTTTAACCCATATATGCAGGCAGCAGCTTATGGCTTACCTGTAGTTGCAACAAAAAATGGTGGACCAGTGGATATTTTAAAGGTAAGATGATGAGTTCTGTTTTTTTCCCTTGAAATTATAATTCATTTCTTCCTCCTCTATTTTTAGTTTTAGGAAGTATGTAAGAACTTTAGGATTTGCATAAAACTACTAGACTCACCTCAGTTTCTTCTCCCCTTTTACAGGCTACAGACTGGCCCAATTTTGTTAATGTTGTGACAAATAGTATAGTTTTCTGGAATTTTAGCATGCTATAGTTGCAGAGATGTATTCTGATAAACTAACAATGAGTATCCTCCTAACAGGCACTTAACAATGGCCTCCTCATTGATCCTCATGATCAGAAAGCCATTGCAGATGCTCTTCTAAAGCTTGTGGCGGATAAAAACCTCTGGAGTGAATGCCGGAAAAATGGCTTGAAAAACATCCATCGGTTTTCATGGCCGGAGCATTGCCGTAATTATCTCTCCCACGTTGAACACTGCAGGAACCGCCACCCCACGGCCCGCCTAGAAATCACACCAATTCTTGAAGAACCAATGAGTGACTCTCTAAGGGACGTGGAAGACCTATCATTAAGATTCTCCATAGAGGGAGATTCCAAGCTAAATGGAGAACTAGATGCAGCATCCAGACAGAAGAAGCTCATTGAAGCCATCACCCAAATGGCTTCTTCCAATGGCGGTGCTACTGTCGCTTACAGTCCTGGCAGAAGGCAGATACTCTTCGTAATAGCAGTTGATTGCTACAGTTGTAATGGACAGATCACAGAGAAGTTCCAAGAAATCATCAAGAATGTAATGAAAGCTGCGGGCTTGAGTCTGGGATTAAATAGGACAGGTTTTGTGCTAATGTCTGGCTCGAGTTTACAAGAGACTACACAAGCATTGAGTAATTGTCCAGTAAACATAGAGGATTTTGATGCGATAGTATGCAACAGTGGGAGCGAACTGTATTATCCATGGAGAGATATGGTCCCTGACGCAGCCTACGAAGCACATCTGGAGTATAGGTGGCCTGGTGAGAATGTCGGGTCAACAGTAACAAGGTTGGTTAGGAAAGAAGATGGACCTGAAGATGAGATCGTGGAATATAGTAAAGCATGTAGTTCTAGGTGTTACTCTTGTAGCATCAAACCCGGGGTCAAGGTGAGAAATTTTTATGAATACATAGAGCTAGAAAGAGCTACCTGACATCAAACATGCTAATGTAAGTTTATGACAGGCCAGAAAAGTAGATGACCTAAGACAAAAGCTCCGGATGAGAGGTTTTCGGTGCAACCTTATCTATACACGTGCAGCTTCAAGGTTGAACGTGATCCCTCTATTTGCTTCCAGGATACAAGCTTTAAGGTTAGACCTGTTCTTTTATGTTTTCCAGGCTACCAAAATAACTTGGCATTAAGAATCGAAATCATATGCACAGGTACCTCTCAGTTAGATGGGGAATTGACTTGTCTAGAATGGTTGTCTTTGCTGGGGAGAAAGGGGATACAGATTATGAGGACTTACTGGTTGGCCTCCACAGGACCATTATTGTAAGAGACTGTGTAGAGTGTGGCAGTGAGAAGCTTCTTCGCGGTGAAGACAACTTTAAAACAGAAGACTTAGTGCCACTTGAAAGCCCTAATATAGGCTTTGTGAAAGAAAATTATCAAGTCAATGATATCTCAGAAACTCTTGCTTCCTTGGCGATAAACTGATTGCTATACCCTTGCTGCTGCCTTCACCTTCTTTTTAACAGCCATTTGTATAGTTTCAGGCTAATTTCATGTTTACTTAGAAGCCTGTATACCCCAACCTAAGATTAATTTATATAGCAGCTATTGCACATAAACTTGCAATAAGAGTTACTTGGCTAGACATGACATGACTTCTTACTTTCATTTTTCTATGTTCAAAAGATGATATTAAAGAAACTAACGCTTTGTTAAGAAAATATCCAGGGCAGAGGCTCACTGTGCAACATGAGTTGTTTTGAGAATTCTTCGGATTTTCAGGATATGCTCTGCTGTTTTGCAGCTTGACTTCCCGGTCCCTCTTCAATTGTACAATCCAGTGCTCTGTTCTTTTGGAGCTTCACTTCCCAGTCGCCTAGTCTTTAAGCCTCTTCAATTTTATAATCGTGTGTACAAAGTAGTACAATTTGGAAGACAGTATGACATAATATCTAAATGAGAAAAAAAGAAAAATAATATCTATATATATTTACCAATATCGTCTTGGTCGTGAAGTAATTGAATGGAAGAGTTATACCTAAACTTTTATAGTTTTTGTCGTAACGTTGAACCTAAAGTCTTTTAAGTCAACTTAGGTAGTGAAAACGTGATAAAATAAACAACTACTAATCTAAGTAGTACAAAAGTTGTTTTCTGTTCTGTTGTTTGCACAGAAACACAAAAGCTTCTCGGATTAACAGACAAACTGCAAACCATGTCAGGCTCCTTCCCTGGGGAGTTGATAGAAGTAATCTTGTTGAAGCTACCAATCCCATCTCTTGCAAAGTTCACGTCAGTCTGCAAAAGCTGGAACTCTCTTGTCACCAGCCATGACTTCATATACTCTCGCCTCTCTGTTGCACTTTCGATACCGCGAAACTCCAATCCTACTCTCTTTGCCTACTCTACAGTTTCCCATCCTTTTGAACACTATTCTCTACACTTTGACCCCAACTCTTTCGCTGATCACCAATCCATCCCTTTCCCTTTCCCATCACCTCCAGAAGAAAAATTCGGCTACCATTTAGTTGGTACAATCCACGGCTTGATCTGCCTCGCTAATTATACAGACGAGGTTTATATCTGGAATCCGCTGGTCAGACGATACATTCAGCTCCCTCCACCAAAATTAGATAGCAAAACCTGGAATTTCTTGCCTAATATTACAGAGTTTGCTTTCGATCCTGTTAAGAATGACTACAAGGTTTTGAGGATTACTTACGGACTCGTCGGAATAGAGATTGAACTAAGGGCAGAGATTTGTTCGTTGAAAGAACGCTCCTGGAGACAAATCGAGCAAGATAAGGCGGTGGTCAAACCATATACCGTACTCAGATTTGATCCGTCTCAGTGCTTTGTACATGAAGCGGTTCATTGGATAGAGTCGGATTTGGGAACGAACTCGATTTTGTTATTCAATATCTCTTCTGAGAGTTTCAGTACTTTGGCATTGCCAGAGCAATTGGTTAGCGAACGTGCTTGGGATTTACGTGTTCTTGAGTTGAATGGATTGCTTGCCGTAGCCCATTATCGACGTGAACGAGAAAGCGGTGTTCTTTTCAATTGTTGCGACATATGGGTGATGAGGGAGTATGGCGTGAGGCATTCCTGGACTAAGATTTATAAAGTATCAGGACTTGCACAGCTTAAAGTAGTTTCAAGGATGAACGGATATGGCGATATTATGATGCTGAAGGTTGCTGGACAAAGTGATGATGCATCTGAAATAGTTTTTTACGATCCTGTGAAGAACTCAATCCAGGGTACGGCAATCCGAGGCGCTTTCAGTCAAGTCGATGCAGGGGCTTACACACAGAGCTTGCTTTTGATAGACAAAGAAAGTGGTGCTATTTCTTATTAAAAACTTGTGATGAAGCAAGAGGTGATGCTTTTCTTTATTAGAATGTAAAATTGTTAATGTTATATGGGTACAATCTGTTTTCTTTAGGATCTTCACAAGTTTGCTATTAGCATATTCTTTTGCCAATTTAAGTTTTAAATTACATGTCGGATACCTTAACCAATGAAGCAAGCAAGCCTGCAAAAGAATAATAAAAAAACACTTTGTTCATCATTCTGATCCCATAACTATCTCACACGTAGCTAAAGTTCTCTGACAACAACAACAACAAGACAAAAATAATGTCGGATTACTTACCTGAAGAACTCACCTTCCAAATCTTGTTGAGGTTGCCAATTCCGGACGTCGTCAGATGCACAGCCGTGTGCAAACAATGGAACGCTCTGATCTCCAGCCATGGATTCATAGCCTCTCGTCTTGCTTTCACTGTTGCAACGCCCAACCCAAAACCTCCTCTGCTTTTGAGATACTGTACTCAATCCCCGTCCGCTGAATTCTATTCTCTTCACTTTCACCCCAACTCTTTCTCTACTTTCCTGCCAATTTCTTTCCCATTTTCCCACCCTGAAAGAGGGTATTACCACATATTGGGTTCAATCCATGGCTTGGTTTGTCTCTCTTATTTCTCCACTTTTTGTTTGTCTCACACTTACGGCGACGAAATTTTTCTCTGGAATCCAACGATCAGACGCTACATAAAGTTGCCCGTGCCAAGATCCGGTTTTGGGGACGTGGGTGGTCGTAAATGGGTGTTGTGCTTTTTTGGGTTTGATTCAATTAGGAACGACTATAAAGTTCTGAGGATGGTTTACACCAGAAGACTGGGCCACTCTGAGGTTCCCCCTAAAGTGGAAATTTATGCCTTGAGAGAAAGGTTGTGGAGGGAAATTAGTGCTGATGGGTTGGAGGCTTGTGTTTATAGGTATGATTTGTCTCAGTGTTTTCTGAATGGAGCAGTCCACTGGGTGGCCTATGAAAATGGTAGGACTTGTATTATGTTGTTTGATGTGGTTCATGAGACTTTCTGTAAGATGGAACTCCCAAATGATTTGATCAATGAGTGGGCTTTATCTATTTCTGAGATTAAGGGATGTGTTGGTCTTATTCACTACAAATGTGTGGCAGTAGAAGGAAAGGCTGTGAAGTGCCCTGAAATTTGGGTGATGAAGGAATATGGTGTACATCATTCGTGGGCTAAGATCTATAGTTTTCATGGCAAGGTGGATATTGAGTTAGTTTTAGGGATGAGTGGAAATTGTAATATTCTGTTTGCCAAGAATGGTGTGGGGAGGAAAAATGAAGGGGGATTAGCTTCTTTGAATCCTTTAACTGGAGCCACTATGGATACTGGAATAAGGGGCATTTTGGATGAATTTTATGCAGGAGCTCAAACAGAGAGCCTAGTTTTGTTTGATAATGAAAGTGGTGCTATTTCGTACTAAGGAACTGTGAGGGCTGCTTGTTTTGGGTAAGACATGTTCTTAACCCCTCTTCTTATGCTTGTTTGGTTGCCATCTGATGCTGCTTTTCCCTCTCTAGTTAACTAGAATCTGGTGCAGTACATTTTTTTACTAGCCTTTTCTGTGCTGGATTTGATGGCTTTACTTCCAATGTTGTCTGTTCTCCCATTTCATCTTTTTCTCTGTGAATATGCTAGCAGCTGTAGTACTTTTCATTTTCAGGGCACTTTGCTACCCTGTTTGGTTATCATTTTTAGGTTAACATTGTTGAACCTTATATCTCAAGGTTTACTTGACTAAAAATATAGAACATGTTATCATTTTCGAATTGTCGAAACTGTACCAAATTACCAATAGGCCACTCATTGCTTTGCGTTATCTTTAATTGCAGTTTCTCTGCAATTGTGGCAATCCTAATACTAAGATGTGCTGATGCAGGTATTTGCAAATGATTGGTTGTGTTCGTAATGTATTCTACTGATTGGAAAGGGGGATTCTTGACCAATTGAAACCCCGCTGTACGATTTGTTGTGTATTAATTACATTTGGTCAGGTTATTGTGCATTTGGCTGTCAAAACACCTGCAAAATTGTCCTTATCTTAGAAAGACTACACCTTGTTTCTCTCTTTATCAGTTTGCTTGATGCAGATGGGTTTAAAATTTCTTTTCGTTCGGCCTTGTTTTAGAAGGTGACAAGTACCATGGTGGTATGTTCAAGAAGATTGCTGGCATAAGCCTTGGTCAGAATTGGAGCTTTCTACCAATTTATACCATTCTTGAATTGTTTCATAGATGTGTCACTAGGCTTGGAATCTCAGCTGTTCTTCATTCTGTATGTATATGGCTTCCAGAGATGGTATTTTTTGTATTTAGTATTGTTTGCATCAAAGAGGAAAAAACTCGTTTCCCTCGTATGATGAAATGTGGATCTTTTCTGCGTTTCTTGCACCTAAATTAGCCTCTTGCCAACATGTTGGTACACCTGTTTAATGATGTTTGGTTTATGATGATGATGGTAATTGAAAATCTTGAGATTAGCTAAACTACTGCTTCTGTTCTGGCCACCAAACTGCAGGGAAAAGTTATGATGAGCTAGTAGTATTTAGAAATTCTTGACCTTCTCAAATGTATGGCTTTCTGTCAATGCTTCCCCTCTATTATCTTGGTTAAACAAACGAGTGTACATTAAATCACAAAGAAGACTTTTTGTGCTTGAGCCTTTGCCGTGTATTCCATTCTCTTGCTTAAATAAATAGACACTCGTTGAATCTGTTAAATTGAGATATGTCACAATATGACGGCATCCAACCAAGAACATGACTTTTCTCGTTTAAGCAAGCCATCTTCCACAATCAAACCAGAGCTAGGTAAGACTTGAAAGCTATGAAGGCTAATCTAATATACAAATGGCTTGTATTTGGGCAATCAGAGGAGACCGTCTCAAATATCAAGTCTGTTTCTTCTGTTTCAGGTATTCTTTGCATTCCGTGCTAGGCTTGCCATACATTTGATAACTGGTACTTTGCAACTCATAGTTGACTATAAACCCCTCTAGAAACACATTCATCCATGCTTTTTATTCTCTTAATTTAAAGATGGGTAACAACTTGTAACAACATCGCACGTCATAGATTCAAGCTTTCCACGTTGGTTTTCCTCTCAAAACTTCTTAACTCTTCTAATCTTTGGAAAATATTTCATGATATTCATCTTTATTCTTCTTTGTTCTTCAAAGTTCCATCATAATCGCTTAAGACTCAGATGAAAAGGAGTGCTGTGGAACTATTACTTTCAAAGCAGTCATAATTATTCTTATGAAATAGCTCTCATTTACTGCGAAATACATGTCTTTTCAATGAAACTCTTCAACTCCTTAATCAACAAGGAAGATTCAGGGAACGTTGAAAGCATCCAAAACCCATGAACTGCATTTGGATACTCAACCAGCTGCACTTTTGTTCCTATTTCCTTCAATCCTTCATAGTACTTTCTTTGCCAATCCTGCAACAAATCAATCCCTCCAATGCAAACGAGTGTAGAAGGGTACCTGACACCAGAGATATCATGCGAATTAGGACCAAAAACGTTGACCACCCTGTGGTCTCGGTCTGTCCCATGGGGCAGAAAAGCCTTCCAGTACCAATCTGTATGTTCCAAAGTCAACATTGGAGCTCGAGCTAATCGAATCTCCGATTCAGTCCTCTCTTCTCCACCAAAAAATGGTTGTATTGACATCAAACCTACAATCTTTAACCTCTTGAACGCGTACTCGCTTGCTTTGACTGCCATATGGTGAATCAAGTTCCCACCTGCACTGTCTCCAAGCAGAAAACACCGTCCTAGATCAGCAGAAGGTGACAAGTGATGCAAATTCGCGTCAACGTATTTGAGAGCATCGAAGCAGTCCTCGTACTGACATGGGTACTTATGTTCTGGGGCAAGGCGGTAGTTGATAGAAACAATGATGGCGCGCAGCTCATCGGAGAGTTTCTTACAGTGAGAATCATAACCTAGAGAGTCAGCAGCGAAAAGACAAAATCCTCCGCCATGAGCGAAGATAATAACAGGGAAACTGGAGGTTTCAGGAGCGGAATTTGTGGGGATGTAGAGACGGAACCAGAGGCTGGGAGAGTTGTCGACGATGACATCTGAGGATATGACACCACCGCGAGAGTCTTTTGATGGAGAGGCTTTGAAGTCCAAGAAGCTCAACAATCGACGATTGACAGTGAAGTCTTTGCGGAGACAGACTCTGAGAATTATGGATAAAATGTAAAAGAGAATTCTAGCCTTCCATGGGAGATTGCTGGACATTTTTGTCTGTATGTCCATGGCTTTGTCTTTGCCTTACACTTGGTGTACGAGTAAGTGTAGCCCTTCACACCGTTAAAATGGCTTGAGAAAGACTCTCGGTGTCCGTTTTGGTTACGTAAGTACTAGCAGGAATGCAGCTACTTGGGCCAGCTTGATTTTTTATTTTGAAGATTAATACTTAATCCCAACAAGGTCAAGCGGAAGTTTTACTTTATGTTTTAAAGAAATTTAGTCTTATCATGATTAGTTCTTCGTGTGATAGTCATGTTAGGAGTCTATGACTTTTAAGGATAAGCAGAATGATCAACCACACCATTACGGTCATCCGTAATTTAAAATCTTAATATATTTAAGAAAGCAAAGAAAACAAAAGAAAGGCTAGATAATGAGAACATAACAACCAATGTTTTTTTGATTGATACGAATCTTACAATCGATTCATACAGTAAAGATGCAAATAGTAACTGAGAAGGAATGCTCAGAATCAAGTACTAACCATTAACTTATAACGTCACTCCCAAAGGTGTCTCTTATAAGAAATAGCACCGCTTTCTTTGTCCATCAAAGTTAAGCTCTCCATGTAAGTCCAGACATGCTTAGAACAAAAAATGGCTTGTACTCCAGTACGCTTCATTACTCTGTTCACTGGACTATACCAAAGTAATTCCCTTCTGTTTGCGACGTAAGAGTTGACCATCAAAAGATCACCATCTTCCTTGATCCCTAAAACTAAAGGTATTCCCTGAAATTCAAAGCTGTACATCTTAGTCCATGAAGACTCCACGCCATAATCTTTCATCACCCATATGTCAAAGCTTGAAGTCCACTTGTGACGTCCTCCATTTAAGCAAACACGATGATCAACGCAGGCAAGGGTTTCCCCTATTTGAAAAAGCTTTGAATAATTTAAATCACCTGGGAACTTCATGGCTTTGAAACTATCATGAATGACATCGAAACCAATAATCAAATTCTCATCGTTTTGTCCGGTGCCCAACCAATGAATTACCCCATTCAAGAAACGCTGAGTTGGGTTGTCAGTAAAAGAAACAAAATTGGAGTCCAGCCACTGTCCATCCATGTCCCTCCAAATCCCTTGTTTCAAGGAATAGACTTGTACCTTGAATTTCCACGCGGAACGTGCAATGACCATAACTTTATAGTCATTGCTAATAGAATCGAACCCAAATCCAAACACCAACATATCTCAAATACTACCCTTCAAGCTACATTTTTGGGTTTTAATGTAGCGTTTAATGAGAGGATTCCATATGTATACGTGGTCAGTGTAACAGCCATAACAACCTAATTGAACAACACAGACCAAACCATGGACGGAATCTAGTAGTAAATAATGGGAAGATTTGTCATTACGGAACGGAGAAGGGATGCCATGTGTGTAGTCATCAACAGTGTAGGGGTCGAAGTACAGAGAGTAATTATAACTAAGGTCACCACGAACACTATATTGTGACAGGAAAAAACCCGGAGAGGATGAATATTTGCGTGTTGAGAGGGTATAAGAGAGGGTTTTGGAGATGAAACCTGAGCTGTTGACTAGGGCGTACAATCGCTTGCACGTTGCACGACACCTCACAACGGCTCTAGGTGGTAGCCTCACCAGAATTTGGTCCAGAATCTCTTCCGGCAAGTAAGCCGACATCTCTGAACCTCTAATGGAAAATTTGAGTTTCAATTATTTATAAAATGAAACTTTCTACTGACTATCCTTTTATAACTTAACTAATATAATAATGAGTGAGATATTATATATATATATATATTCTTATTTTGTTAAAAATTAATAGTCACGTACTCAATAAAATAAATAAAACTTTATGTTATTATAATTTTTCTTTTGTTTTCAATAAACAAATATTTTTTTTGTAAAAATAACAAATATATCAAATAATATTTTTACAGATTAAGTGGAAGTTAATGAACAAGACTGATATTCTATCAATCTCTCGTTTTCTTTTCTAAAGTTACTTTTGTCAACC
>JAOQMP010100511.1:0-15176 GCA_027563575.1 Erythroxylum pedicellare
ACATACACATATATATGCATTCATCATCAATTTTCTGCACATATTCAACTTCATTTCCACTTTCATTTCACTTCTAAATATCACCTTGATCCTTCACATTTCAAGATACCACATTAATCCCTTTCTTTATCTTTAGAGTCATTTTACATCATCATAAAAACAACCAAGGAGATTTACATTAATTCATCAAGAAAACAGAATAAAACCCATTATGTATCCAGTTTTTCTTCTCTGTACTTTTTCCTACAGCCAGTACTCAACATTAGTTCCAAATTACAAACTCTTAAAGACACAATTTAAATTAATGGTCTTCATAATAAATGTAGCCATATGTATCTAGTTTAATCCAAACTAAGAATCATCTCAATTGAACAACTACATAGCAAGTTATGGCCAAAATACAGAAGTATACTCATAGGTTATGTTGCTGCAACATTTTCCAGCTCAACTACCAAATTTTGTTTCCAAATCTTATCCTAACACAACTCATACCAAGTTCTCCTTTTCTACCTCATCACTCCTCATTCTCAACTCCATTTCAAATCCAAGACATTCATAAATCAATTCATGATCTATATTTGATCATTATCCAAAAACAGAATATATTCATTTTCTTATTCATTATTGATTTCCTACACTCATCCTAATACCATTATATGGGTCATCCGACTTCCAAAACATATCTATAACAAATCATGGGTCATTATCCAACTTCTAAAACATATCTATAACAAATCATTGGTCATTAATGATCATTTACAATTACAAAAACATGAAATTCACATAGATTTTTCACCATCCACGTCACACACATTCAACTCACAAAAATTAAGTCATCAATCCCACATTTCTTATCATTCTAGTTTCATTTAACATTACTCATAACATTTAAAGCATAACTTACTTGGTTTAGCTTCCAAATCTTTAAAATCACCATTAAACTGTAACTCTTTCATCTCCACCATCATCAACTTTCCTGAAGTAATAGGTTGGGTCTTTTAGTGAGAATGAAGGAGACAGCAAGGTGGAAGAGTAGCATGAAAGATGAGATTTGAAGGGTTAAAACTCAAGAAGAAGAGAAGGAGAAGAGAGCTTTGAAAATGATGGAGGGAGCCAAATAAAACACCAATGACTTTTAAGGGAGAGAGCATCGTGGAAGCCAACAAAAAGGGGTAGGCTTTTAATTAAGAAGTATTGTGGACTTAAGGCATTGTTTGGCAAATAATGTTTATCACTTGCCACATGTCCAATTTCTAAAACATTTGATTAGTTCTTTTATTTAACTAGTCCCATCAATTTCAATTTCTACTCCAATTGTTCTCCAATTTTCAATGGCACTTGTAAATAAATCCTAAAGTCATTTGTCAAAGTTTCCATTGCCATTGGAAAGTAATTTCTACTACCATTTAACAATTGTTTTGCCACTTGGCAATTTTCCTAGCTAAAATACCCAACAATTTTTATAAATTTCTCCAAAATTTTTCAAAAATTTGAAATCAATTTATACACTCCCCAAATCAATTTTTAACATATAAAAACCACATTTCTCAATATGCCCACATTTATAAACAATTATACCTAGAAATTGTCAATGAATGCATGTACAATTATCTTTATGTGCAAAGATTCAATATTAATGTGTATGTGCATCTTGTGTAATGCATGAGCATGAGATGCGTTTCCTAATTTCTCAGTAATCTCTCACATTTACTATTTTAACCTTAATATGGGTAACGGGATGTTACAACTCTCTCCTCCTTAAAAGAAATTTCATCATCGAAATTAATATTTGATTGATCAATAAGGCAGGGGTATTATTTCCTCATATGATCCTCCATTTCCCATGTAACTTCACCACTCAAACACTTTCTTCTAAATGACCACATTTGATAGACTCAATAGGTCGCTTAATCACTTGTTTAGATATCAAACTATCTTAACTATTCATCAATATATTTCAGATTACTCAAAAAAAATTTCAATTTGCAAGCTATCAATACATCTCTGTCAAATCATATCATTACTTCTTGACATACTCACATATTACACATTACAATTTTGAGGCATCTTTATTGATAATGCAACTCATAAATTCATGGTCCTATTCTCATAATAGTTTCATATGAACCAATTTATGTTAAGCTTAGTTTCTCCCTTTTTCCTAACCTATTCACACCTTTATCTCTATCTAGGTACACCTTGGCAAGGTGATACTCTTCGAATTATTTCATCTTTCGCTTGTTATTTTACATCTCTTTAATGTTAATACACTAAACTCTTATGTCTATCTCACGATATTCCATAACTTTAATGCTGATCCACTTAATTGATTCGTCATTATCTTGGATCATTTAACTACTATTACAGATTCATTTCACTCATCAATAGTATCTAGAATCAATTATGATCTTTTACCATTCTTAGGCCCTCTTCATTTCAATGTAAGGGTGAACGACCCCTTTTTGTCATACAACGCCTCATACAATATTTTAATGATATCACTATGATAACAGTTGTTATGTCGGTAGTCAATCAGAACTATACATCAATCTCATATTCCTATGAACTCCAAAATATAAGCTTTAAGCATATCCCCAACAGTTAGGGTTGTTGGTAATTAAAACATTCAGTCATTTGTTTCTATATCCTTAGCAGCTAAATACAATTTTGGCATATTCCTACTAAGATGTATAGCTTAGGTTGTTACTCACGCGCTCTCTAACCACATCTTTGGTCAATCATTTATATCGTGTACACTTCCTTTTCATTTCAATCACGAGGTAACATTTTTTTCTATTCGGACTCAAAATTCAGATTCATTTTCAATTTCTCAATAAGAATATTAGGTTTTAAATCCTCAATTTGGGCTTTACTAAACTTTCCATGTGGGACTGATCTTAAATTCAACAAGTAATAGTACTTTGATTTGCCAAAATTTTGACTTAACATTCCATGCTTTTTATTTCACTAGATTTGGTAACCTCGATATTTGAATTTGTGTTATACAGCTATTGAATTTTTCTGTTCCATGCATCAAATTACAACACTAGCTTTACCAGGAAAATACTCATTTGCTAAATAAAAATCTTTCAGTAACTCTATTCATTGTCTCAGCTTTATATTTAGTTCTTTCAAACTCCATACTTACCCTAAACTTAATGATCTCTATATTTATATATAGATTCAAAATGTTTCACTTACGTATAATGTCTCCAAACTTTTAAAGTAATCACTATTGCAGCAAGTTCTAAATCATGTATCACATAGTCAACTTATGAGACTTTAATTATCTCAATGTATAAGAAACCACTTTATTATGCTACACTGAATTTCATCCCAATCTCTAATGTGAAACCTTATACCACGTAATCTCCAATTCCAAATGATATTATTAACATTGGTGTATAATTCCTCAAAACTCTTTTTACATTTATCACTAATATGATTTACACGTTTTCCTTCAAACATTTTTATCACGAGATAAGATTAGTAAAAACACCTTAACAATTTCTGGTAGTATCCAACATACAGTTAGTTCTAAAGAACTCTGAATCTCTCATATATTCTTTATAATTTCTTACTTCTTCATTACCTTTATTTCCTTGGGTTCTCCCAATACGCCATGTTCAGTTACCATAAGATCCAACATTTTATTTGATCAAGCTAAGATTCACCCTTATTGAAATCGGCCTATAATTGTTTCTACCTTTATGATATATAAGATTTATCCTCGAGTTTCACAATTATACTCTTTGCTTTTCACATACACTCAATACATCATTTATAATTATAGTCACTAATTGATCCAGTTTTACTTGGATCACTTTAATTTTCAATATCATAATACTATCAGGGGCATTGTTAACTCCAACGGATATAACCTAAAACTCCTTGTGCCTATGATTTGTTCTCAAATTCTTTAAGAATCTAATTCCTTGATGAAGTAGTATTATCTCGTGTTATTTTCAGTTTCCCAACTGACTTCTTTTCTCGAATGATTTTCTCAATTCATTTGATTTTCTCTGATTTTCATATGGATTTATTCTAACGCCTGCTCATTCATTCTATTTTCTCCACAGATTTCAATTTAATTGCAATATTAACTTCCTATGTTGGTAACACATTCATCATATCTGATTTGTATCTCTTATACTTAATGTCACCTCAAATTTAAGAATCCATTCATGTAGTTGGATACTTTACATCAACAAAGATGCATACACTCTCAGTAGCATATTCTACATCATATGCTTGAGTCTCTATTAGGATTAAGACTCCAATATTCACTTTTGATTCATTACATATTCATTTCTGAGTTGTTCTTTCATTAATCATCCTTAAAGTAAACTATCTGGTTTACGTAACCTAATTTAGTGAAATTCTTCTTTGAAAGAAGATTTCTTTCTAATATCATCTATACTATTCATGTAACCTTTATCAATCCACTGTTATCATCAAAACTGATCAGACATTCTTAGTAACGTCAAGGAGATTATTTTTTTTCATAATTTATATGATAAGAATATCCTTTCTGATAAGGCTAAATAAAGCATTATGCAATTTATTTAATCTAAGACCTTGGTATATATCATCAAGATAATTCCATCTTTTTTCCAAATATGTCTTTTAAGATAATTCACCAATTAATAACTTATATTCAAGATACCCTAATATCATTTGATTAAAGACAACAATTCTCCTTTTGTATCTGTCCTCGATCGTGGGGACTGTACCATGATCGTGCCCTTCTCCTTTTTTGATCACCATAATAACATCATTAATAACCTCAATCTATCCTCTATTGATCACTCTTAGCACTTTCATGTATTCCTCCAATTCATCTTAGACTTTAAACTATGGGAATTATGACTAACAATATTCAATAAGTCTTAGATTGTTTCCTATATTATCCCTCACATATAATACATATGTGCCCAATATTCTCACTTGTTATGATAATTCCATTCTTAAATATGTACTTACGATAACAAATTAACTTAACTTTGGGGGCTTTTGATTATCTGTTTCTCATTCTTGCATAAAATCCTATCTTATATACACTTATAACTTTCTCCTTACTATATATCATTCATCTCATATAAAGTCATTCATGTCTATTTCTTTCCCCTATTATTATTTTCTTTCCTCATTTCTATCTTATCTTCTTATCGTCACTCATTTTATCTTTCATATGTATATCCTTAATCACTTCAGAATTATAGAGGCATAACCATTATGAAATTCTAGTCTCAATTCCATGGACGTATTCTTATACTGAATCATAAACTCTTATCGCGATAATCACACAACCATTCTATGTCCAAGTTCAACCTTTTAGGGTCATAGAAAAGTTTATTTTCTTTGAACTTGGCTTGTACACTTTAGTCTCATCAGTTTTACTTATATCCTTATTTTTCTCAAACAATCCACAATAATGTATTAACATTTGGTTCACATTCAAGGATATATCATTACAGTACAATATTGATATCGTATTCCATAATACATCCACCAATATAACTGTGTTAAATATTTGTCTGTCATATCTAATCATATACTATTTCTCATTTATAAATATCCACAACTTCCATTTTCTCACATTCTAACATATCATCACTTTTCTCACTATTTCTACTAGCTTAAGCACTTAACATATGCTCATGCATGTGACTCATACTCATGCGACTCAAAATAGGGAACAGTTGCTATTATCTGCTATGACATGTCTAAAATGCATGTGACTTGACACATTTCAGAAAATGCCCATATAAGATAGTGATTCTGGGCTCTGATACCATATATGTAGCACCCCACTCTAGCAAGACACGTACTCGACATCATGAGTGATAACCGAGTCTAAGCCCTGCAAGGGTGGCCTGTTAGAGCACTTAGTCAGCCAAATCTCATTACAAAATCTTTTTTCTTTTAAAAACAATGCCCACTTTTGCGGAAAATCAATAATTAATTTAGGCTCGTTTCAATCATAAACTTTTTCAATCACATAAATAATAATTATACTTAAAATCAATTTCATTTACAACCTTTTCCATTTTGGAAAGTTATTACAAAATAGATTTGATCATTAAACATGATACAAAAAAAAACTCAGAATACATTCTTTCATACATAAATTAATGAAAATAATTATGCAGACGCGAACTGATCCTGACCTCTATCTCTCACTTACATGTAGTAGGTATACTCCTATTTGCCTAACGAGGTATTCTTCTAAGCCTTGAAAAATATTTGCAACTTTTGGGTGAGTTTTGAGAACTCAATGAGGTAATCATCATCGATGGTTCACTCAATTTATGCAACACATCATTTCACATAACACATATTCACATTTGCACATAATTGATTTCATATCACATTTTCACTTAAGCATAAGCAATTTTACATTTCAATCAGTCAAACATACTTAAACAAATGCATATGGAATGCTCATGAGACTCTTTTCCAATTGTTACATTGTTGTAACCAAGTGCCTAAACTGTCCCTTAGCTATTTTGGATACCGAGTTCATTGATAAACTGTCCCGTATTTATTTTGGATACCGGGCTCATTGATAACTATCCTTTATCTTATGGGGATATAAGGCTCATTTTCCATGGTGAGCCTTAGGCTCTTAATCACCTTCTGAGCTCGAGGCTCTTTTCATAATTTGAGCTTTAAACTTTGATCGGTGGCTACTTTGGTCACAACAATCATTATCTGATTGTGCATTCATGTATGGAATGCATCTATCACAATCAATCATATTATGAAGCACATAGTTCTGGACATTCACATACAAGCAGTACTTCAATATCTCAATCCAATATCACAGTCATCGGACCTTCATTGTCCGGAATCAGCAATCAAGCCACATTCATTCAATCATTTCAAAACAGAATTTAAGCAAACAAGTAATTAAGTGAGACCGTCTAAGTTACTCACAAGTCACATCTGAAGCTAATGCCTACAAGTTCAGGCAACGTCTGGATGTTGACGTTCTAATTGCCCCTCTATATCACACAATAAACATATATCAAAATTTACACACTTATAAGTGTTTATTAATGCACATGTATGTATATGAAAGATGCACAATGCATGTTCATGACAATCTCGGGTATCTATCCATTATTCTTATCATGTAAACATTGTATTACCAACTCATATAAGAACCATGTATACTTATGTTCTATATCCCAATGAAACCATTAAAATCATAGTTCATAGCTCATTGATCAAAATTCCAGATTTTTCCCAAAAATTGACTTTTGAGTATACTATTCTTGATCATTTAGACAATTCAAACGAGAAAATTTGAGAATACTTTCTTCTATAAATTTTCTCCCTTATGTCTTAGGTTTCTAATGACACCAAGATCATTCAATTTGATTCAGTATTGTGAAAGTTATACTTCAAATATTTTTGGACTACTTTTATTCTAAGACAATACCCTATACTCAACTTCCACCTAGAAATTGAAACTCTTAGAGTCCGATTCATAATTTTATTTCTTCAGATAATTTGTATCTTTATGTCTCTAGTGTACCTAAAATTAAGAATCAGTCCATTTGGATAAGTATAGGAAAAGATATGTCCAAACTACTGAAACATGTTCAGTGTAGAGAAAAGTTCGCCGTAACGAAGTTCTCTAGAGAGGAATTCTCGTGAAATTTTCACAAGTTCACCACTGCAAAACCTAGAGTTGGCCGCGGAGAACTTTACCCAAAATAAATCCTAGCTAAATCTTTCAAGTTCGTCGTGGCGAAGCAAGGAGTTTTCTGCGGCGAACTTTCATAGAAGCAAACCCAGTTTTTCAAATTCAGGCTAGATCTTGAGATTCTTCTACACAGAATTTGAATTTGACTTGTTCATAACAAAAGTAGCTATACGTCTCTAGTTTAATCCAAATAAAGAATCATCTCATTTGTATAACTAAAGAAAAAGTTATAGCTAAAAGACTAAGGCATACTCAATGGACATTTTCAAGCCAACCACTTTCAAACTTTCCAGATTTTTATACCTAACCTATCTTATACAAAGATCACCATTTGTTGGACCCTGAAAATTTTTTATTTAAATTAATCATGATTTGAAATATTTTTGAGGTTTAGATAGAATAAAATTTTGGAGTTATAATTATGTCAAGGTTAGTAGGTTTGTGTTAAATGAAAGGAGGGGCAAATATGGAAAGCCAAGTTTAGTGAGGGGAAAAATAGGAAGAAAGACCAAATGAAAGGGCTTGAATTGGAAGAAGGGAGGAGAGTGTCGTGAGAACCAAAGAGTGAAAAACGAAAATAGGAGAGAAGAAGAGAGGTTTCGTTGAAAAAGAAAAGATGTGAAATCAAGTTTGTTAAGGTAAGTTAACCATCTTTTCTTCTTGCTTTATTAAAGGAATGGATTGTGTTAAGGATGAAGGAGTTAGAGAGAAAAGAGGTTTGTGTGGGAAGAAGATGGATTAGGAGAACCCAATTTATCTTAAGGTTTCTAAACTAGATCTTAGGTTTTCTAACCTAGATGGACTGTAGGTAGGTTAGATTTGAGTTTAAATTGTGTTTATTGCAATTCTGTGATTTTTTTGAAGTTTATGAATTTCATTGGAATGTTGTTTTGAATGGAATCTTGGTTATTTTAGGAAACCAAGGGAATCCTACCCAAGAGCAAGGGGAAAGGCAAGCTTAACTTGGATTTTTGCAAGCTAATTAGGTGGGTAATTTATTTATAGTTATTGTGTGATTAGGCAAATTCTTGCCTATGTGTGTGTATGTGATATTGTAAAATAGATTTTGCTTGAAATTGAATTGTTGTGACTTGATTGAAAAAATGCATGTTGCATTGGGATTATGTTATACCTTGAAAGAGGCTATAACAGTTTTGAATTAAATGAAAAGAAGAAAAAGCATGAAATTATGAGCATATGATAACACGATTTTGAGCATAATTATATGCTTCTATTTGGGCAAGAGTGGAACCACTTTGTTCATCACGTGCATGTTGACAAGTGCCTTCTCCCGGTTGTCCGCTTGTGGCATATGAGATCCGAAATTGGACTCATTCTATTCATGGGGTAAAATTCGGTTTCTCCATTCTGTTTCTATGGAAATCTCGAGCCATTTGTTGTGAATTGCATCTTTAATTTGTCAAGTATGGTGCATAATTGAGTTTTATGTTTAATGGTTGAAGTTTATGCTGTGTGTTATAAGTTTGAGTTAAATTGATCAAATGCTTAAATTGCTTGACTAAATTGAAGGCTGCTAGAATTATTGAATATACGTATATATATATACATATGCTTGAATTTGTTGTTAATTTCTAATGGATATGAATATATTAGCCACTGAGCTGTGTAGCTCACCCCATTATTCTCTCCTCAGGTGCAGAACGAAAAGGTTAGCAATCCTTACATGGCATCGAAACCTCCAAGATATTAGAAACTTTCGTAACTAATTTAGTTCAATCACTTTTGGATAGTTTCATAAGCATGTAAACATTGAGCATCTTATATATGTTGTATTTTGGGTTAAACCCTTGCTATAATGTTATTATGTAATTAAAGTTATGTATGAGCTTTTGTTGATTTGGCAAATGAGTTTAGAACTGAAAAGTTCCCAAGGTGTATGTGCATGTTCTTTTGTAGTTGTACATTTAATAATCTAAGTCTTTCATAGGTGTATAAACTGTATACTAACATCATGGGAAAAACTAGACTAATTTATGATAAATTAGTCAAAGTTGTCTTCTGGAGAGCTATAGCTTATCTTTCTAGCTTTCCAATAGTATGTAGTATGAAACTTTTGGATATCAGAGTCAAAAGTTATGATCTTTATAAGTGGAGATGCTCAGGAGTTTAGGACGTATTGTCTGATGACATCATATCATTTGATGACATTATATCATCTCGTGAAGACGCTTCATCTTGCAAGGACGCTTCATCTGGTGAGTGTGCTTCGTTTGGTGAGGGTCCTTCGTCTAGTGCACTATTCCCTTGATCCTATTGTCTGGTCCCATTTTTGACCCTCTCGATGATAGAATTTATCTTCTAAGTTTTCATGAAAGTTATATATCTGGAGGTCCTCTTCGAAACCATTTAAATAAAACCTTAATTCGAAATCTCTAGTGAAAGTTATGCTAATTGTTCCGAGATAGGTACAACGTGATGGAGAACATGAGCATGGTTGATTCTTTTGGCCATAACTTCATAACTCGACCTCGTAATTAAGTGATTCTTGAAGCAATAGATTCCTGACACATTTTTCCTATCTCTCAATAAAATTTGATACTTTTGGGGTCAATTTGAAAGAGATTGATGAAAGGAAAATGAGGGATCGGTCGGAGGGGCATAACTAGATAATGAACACACTTGGGATTTTTAAGCATATCTTGAGCTATAGAGCTCTGAATGAGAAGGTTCTTCTTTCAAAATAAACTAGAGGCATAGAGCTACATTTGACTTGAAGAAGTCAAATTGTGCTGTTGGTAATGGACTGCTGTGTGCAAGCCACCCTTGTGAGATGACGACAAAGTGAGGGCTCATTGGAATAACCTTACAAGGAAATCCGCTCACACGTTTTATCTCCGAAACGATAGATGGGCTTTGACAACGGGACCCAACATCTTGTGGTATTAGAGAGAGAATGCTGGGTTCCAAAAACAGGGTCCAGCGTTGTTTGGTATCAGAGCGATTGGTGGACTCCAAAAACGAGATCCAACATCTTGTAGTATCAGAGCGCTAGGTTTTTCCTAGGCTTAGAATGCATAGTAGGATAAATTGCTGTGTTATGTGATTGCTTGTTGGATTGTGAATTGATTGAATTGCATTAAGTGACGTATATGTCATGCATACATGTAGGGATTAGGATTTTAAAATGAAATGTAGCTAATCATTAGTGTTTCCATTGAATGAGTAATATGCCACCTCGTAGAAGGACACGAGGAGTTCTGCAAGGATCGGTTGCACCTAACTCTCCGAGAAGAGAGGAGAGTACTAATGAGTCAATAGGCCCAGGAAATCTGAGGCTTCTGTAGGGCAAGGTAGTGAGTCCATTCGATCACAGATGTGGGAGTCTCCTCTTCCGCAGGAGCAAGTGCCTATGCCATTGGATCCGAGAATGTTTAAGCCATTTGTTCAAGCCATGGTCCAAATGCCGCAATCTTCTCCTCCGGCCCCAGTCAAGAAGGGAATATAGTTTGATAAGCTTAGGAAGTATGGGGCATTAGATTTCTATAGGACAACAGATCCAGAAAAAGCCGAGACCTGGTTGAGAAAGACCGAGAGGATACTAGATTAGATGGAGTTTGAGGATGATAAAAAAGTCGTGTATACTGCGAGCTTGCTACAGGGAGATGCTCTGTATTGGTGGGAGAGTGTGCTAGGCAGTCAGATGAGACCATCAGTGCTGGCATGGAAGGACTTCTTAGTTCTTAGTTGCTTATAAGAAGAAGTACCTGTATGAGGTGTACATTCAGCAGAAGCAGAGAGAGTTTCTGAGTCTCACCTAGAGGGAGATGACGGTGAGTGAATATGACTGCCGATTTACACAATTGACCCAATATGTAGCCGAGTTAATGATGAGCGAAGCGGCTAAGTGCCGAAGGTTTGAAGAGAGGCTGCATCTAGCCATCAGAGAGAAAGTGGTGGTTTAGAATTTTTGTGATTTTCAACAACTGGTTGAAATGACTCTGAGGTTGAGAACATTGAGAACATAAAAAGCACCGTGAGTAAAAAAAGAAAAGGGAGAGAACAGTTCAAGAGGAGAAGTGGTACTTCTATGCTTGAAAGGAGTGCCAAGACTTTCCTTCTACAGTCTGAGGAGAGGAGCAGTGGGGCAAGTAGGTCCAAGTCGATGAGGACTTCTACTGTTTCTCATCAAGCCTCAACGAAGGGAGGCAATAGAAGAGGAGAAAGGGATAAGTCTTCTGTACCTAAGTGTGATCATTACGGTAAGTTCCCTTGAGGGGAATGCTATAGGCTGACTGGAGCTTTTTTCAAGTATGGAGAGAAGGGGCACATGGCTAGAGAGTGTCCGAAGTATGCAAGAAGAGAGGGAGTATAGATGTAAGCTTCAAAGAGAACTGAGATAGTGGGGCACAAGGCTGCAACTGAAGTGGGCAGCTCTGATGCAGCTAGGAGGGTGAATCCTCTAGGAAGACCAAGGGGGCAAGCACCAGCTAGAGTGTTTGCAATGACAAGGAGGACATAGAGACCGCTCCAGAAGTTGTGACTGGTATGTTTAAATTATTTGATGATGATGTGATTATTTTGATTAATCTGGGTTTTACCCATTCTTTTGTTTCATCGGGTAGAACTGTGTATGGTAGGGATTTAAGCTCATTGGATACTCCTTTGATGGTGAGTACTCTAATTGGCCAGTATATTATGACCAGTCAAGTTTATAGAGCCTAAGAGATATATATTGATGGGGGACACATAGTGGTGAATTTAATGCCATTGAAGATGGGAGGATTAGATGTAATTTTGGGTATGGACGACTTAGAGAAATATAATGCCAACTTAGATTACAGACAAAAGATAGTGGAGTTTGAGTTGGATAATGGAAGAAAGGTGATGTTTATAGGAGATAGAAAATTTAGCTCATCGAGGATTGTTTTAGCTTTAATGGCAGAAAAAATGGTGAGGAAAGGGTGTGAAGCATTTTGGCTTATATGATAAACACAAAGGTAGGTAGAGGGAGGTTAAAAGATACACCAGTGATCATGAAATTTTAAGATGTCTTTCTCGAGGAGTTACCAGGACTACCATTACCTAGGAAAATTGAATTTCCTATTGAGCTTCTTCCAGGCACAACGCCAATTTCGATTTCGCCTTATAGAATGGCTCCGGCAGAATTGAAGGAGCTTAAGGAGTAATTGGAAGATTTGTTGAAGAAAGGTTATATTAGGCCGAGCTCTTCACCTTGGGGAGCTCCTGTCCTTTTTGTGAAGAAGAAAGACAGATTATTGAGAATGTGTGTGGATTATAGGAAGCTCAATCATGTCACCATCAATAATAGATATCCGCTCCCATGCATATATGACTTGTTTGATTAATTGTAAGGGGAAAGAGTCTTTTCTAAGATAGATTTGAGATCGGGTTACCACCAATTAAGGATAAAGGAGTCGGATGTATTAAAGATTGCTTTCAGAATATGGTATGGGCATCTTGAGTTTTTAGTTATGCCTTTTGGGTTAACGAATGCACCTTTAGCTTTCATGGACTTGATGAATCGAGTCTTTAAGTCCTTCTTAGACCAATTTATCATTGTCTTTATTGATGATATATTGGTTTATTCTAAGAGTAACAAGGAGCATGAGGAATATTTGAGGGTTGCCTTGGAGACATTGAGAAAGAATGAGTTGTATGCCAAATTTAACAAATGTGAATTTTGACTAAAGGAAGTGACATTTCTTGGACATGTGATTTCAGAGAAAAGAGTACATGTGGATCCCAGGGAGATAGAAGCGGTTGTGAAATGGGAAGAACCTAAAAATGTAGTTAAAGTGAGAAGTTTCTTGAGATTGACCAGGTATTATAGAAGGTATGTGGAGGGCTTTTCCATAATAGCGGCTCCACTTTCCAAATTGACAAGAAAGAATAAAAATTTTATATAGAAGGAAAAGTGCCAGAGCAGTTTTGAGGAATTGAAGAACAGACTTACAACTGCACCGGTTTTAACTTTGGCTTCCAGTAGTGATGGATATACAGTGTATAGTGATACCTCAAGGAAAGGATTGGGCTGTGTGTTGATGTAAGGTGATAAAGTGATTGCTTACACTTCTAGGCAATTAAAGCCCTATGATATGAATTATCCTACACATGATTTGGAGTTAGCTTCCATAATTTTTGCATTAAAGGTATGGAGACACTACTTATATGGAATCACTACCAGGGTGTTTACAGACCACGAAAGTCTTAAGTATCTGATGAATCAAAAGGAGTTGAATTTGAGATAAAGAAGGTGGCTAGAGCTGTTGAAAGATTATGATTTGATGATAGACTACCAACCAGGGAAAGCTAATGTAGTAGCGGATGCACTGAGCAGGAAGTCTACTATAGCACATATAAAGACAGCATATCTCCCTTTGTTGAAGGAATTAGTCAAACTTAAGGTGACACTGAGGCAAGTAGATTCTGATTTTGTATTGGCTAACTTTAGAGTGAGGCCAATATTGAATGAGAAGATTAAGGAATTGCAGAAACAAGATGAGTATTTGAGCAGGCTTCGAGAAGAAATAAAAAATGGTAAACCTTCTAAAATAGAGATCAAAGAAGATGGACTGTTGGTGGTAGATAACAGATTGTGTATTCCTGATGTGTTGGAGTTTAAAGAAGAGATTCTAGATGAGGCACAACATGCACCTTATGCAATGCACCCAGGAAAAGTGAGAATGTATAGAGATTTGAAATAGCATTTTTGGTGGAAAGGTATGAAGAAAGAAGTTTCGAAATATGCTAAAAGATGCTTAGTGTGCTAGCAAGTTAAAACTGAACACCAAGCACCTTCAGGCAAGCTTAAACATCTGTCAATTCCAGAATGGAAATGTGAGAAGATTACAATGGATTTCTTGATGGGATTGCCAAAGACTAGCAGGAAGCATGATGCAATATGGGTGATTGTGGATAGGTTAACCAAGTCCGCACGTTTCTTGCCAATTAAACAGATGGATTCTTTGAATGTTTTGACCAAGAAATATATGGATGAAATAATTCAACTTCATGGGATTCCAAGCTCTATAGTTTCAGATAGAGACCCCAAGTTCACCTCCAAATTTTGGGAAAGTTTACAGGAGGCTTTGGGAACCAAGTTGCACTTTAGTACAACTTTCCATCCACAAACTGATTTTTAATCAGAAAGGACAATATGGACATTGGAGGCAATGTTAAGAGGTTGTGTTATGGACTTCAAAGGTTCATGGGATGATTATTTACCTTTAATCGAGTTTACTTATAATAATACCTATCACTCAGGGATTCAAATGGCACCTTATGAAGCCTTGTATGGTAGGAGGTGCAAAACTTCTATTTGTTGGGATGAGGAAGGTGAAAGGAAACTAGTAGGACCTGAGTTGGTATAAATCATGGTTGATAAGATTAAACTAGTGAAGCAAAGACTTAAAGCAGCTCAAGACAGAATGAAGAGCTATACGGATGCACATAGAAAGGAGATGGAATTTGAAGTTGGAGA
>JAOQMP010100551.1:0-30446 GCA_027563575.1 Erythroxylum pedicellare
ATGGCACTCACCGCAACCATATGCCGTCATACTCGGTCGTGGGAAAATCAGTGCAAACAAGCCCCAGTCGGTCATCAATTGTCAGTTTCTCATCAAAAACTCGCCGATTATAGTCTTGCCGCTATGACCGACACCGTCAGGAAACCAGGTCTGGGCTGTAGTACTTGTCGCGGTCGTGCGTAACCATAAACGATGGTGAGGAAATCAATGCAAACAATCCCCATTGTGAGTTTTTCATCGAAAACTTGTCGATTATAGCCTTGCCTCCATAATCGGCACCGTCGGGAAATCAGTTCTAAGACGTGGCGCTTGTCGCGGTCGTGCGGGGCCATAAATGATAGTGAGGAAATCGATGCAAACAATCCCCTGTCGGTCATGAATTGTCAATTTATCATCGAAAACTTGCCGGTTATAGTCTTGCCCCATGACCGGCATCGTCGAAAGACCAGGTCCAAGCCTTGGCACTAGCCAGGGCTATATTTGATCATACTCGGTCGTAGAAAAATCAGTACAAACAAGCCGCAGTCGGTCATGAATTGTTAGTTTCTTATCAAAAACTTATCGATTATAGTCTTGCCCCTATGACTGGCATCGTCGGGAAACCAGTTTTAGGTCGTGACACTTGTCGCGGTCGTGGGCGGCCATAAATGAGAGTTAGGAAATCGATTGAAACAATCCCAGTTGGTCACGAATTGTCTGTTTGTCATCGAAAACTTCCCAGTTATAGTCTTGCCCCATGATCGGCACCCTTGGAACACTAAGTCCGGGATTTGGCACTTACCGGGGCCATATGTGGTCATATTCGTTCCTGGAAAAATTCATGAAAACAAGTCACAGTCGGTCACGAATTGTCAGTTTCTAATAAAAAACTCGCCTATTATAGTCTTGCCCTTATGACCGGCACCGTCAGGAAACCTGGTTTGGGCCGTGGCACTTGTCGCGACCATATGTGGCCATACTAGGTCGTGGGAAAATTAGTGCAATCAGGCCCTAATCGGTCACGAATTGTCAGGTTGTCATCAAAAACATGCCGATAGTCTTGACCCCATGACTAGCACCGTTGGGATACCAGGTCGAGGCCGTGGCACTTGTCACTGCCTTATGCGGTCACACTCGGTTGTGGGAAAATCAGTGCAAACAAGGCGCAAACGGTCACTAATTGTCAGTTTCTCATCGAAAACTTGCTAATTATGGTCTTGCCTCAACGAACTACACTGTCGGGAGACCAATTCGAGGCCGTGGCAGTCACTGCAATCATATGCCGTCATACTCGATCGTTGGAAAATCAGTGCAAACAAGCCCCATTCGGTCACGAATTGTCAGTTTCTCATTAAAAACTCGTCGATTATAGTCTTGCTGCCATGACCGGCATCAGTAGGAAACTAGGTCTAGGTTGTAGCACTTGTCGTGGTCATGCGCGGCCATAAATGATAGTGAGGAAATCGATGTAAACAATCCCCAGTCGGTCACGAATTGTCAGTTTGTCATCAAAAACTTACCCGTTATAGTCTTGCCCCATGACCGACACCGTTGGAAGACTAGGCCGGGGCCTTGACATCTACCGGGGCTATATACGGTCATACTCAGTCGTCGAAAAATCAACGCAAACAAGTCACAGTCGGTCACGAATTGTCAGTTTCTCATCGATAACTTGTCGATTATAGTCTTGCCCCCAGTTCTGGGTCATGGCACTTGCCGCGACCGTGCTCAGTCATAGTCGATAGTGGGAAAACTAGTGCAAACAATCCCCAAACGGTCATGAATTGTCAATTTGTCGTCGAAAACTCTGCCTATTATAGTCTTGCCCCCATGATCGGCATTATAGGGAGACCAGGTCGGGGCCTTGGCACTTATCGCGGCTATATGCAAAACTCAGTACTAGGAAAATCAGTGCAAACAATCCCCAGTTACTCACGAATTATCAGTATCTCATCGAAAACTTGTCGATTATAGTCTCGCCCCCATGATCTGCACCGTCGGGAAACTAGGTCTGGGCCGTGGCACTTGTCGCGACCATATGTAGCCATATTAGTTCGTGGGAAAATCAGTGCAAACAGGCCCAAATAGGTCACGAATTGTCAGGTTGTCATCAAAAACATGCAGATTATAGTCTTGACCCTATGATTGGCACCGTCAGGATACCAGGTGTAGGCCGTGGCACTTGTCGCTGCCGTATGCGATCGTGCTCAGTTGTGGGAAAATCAGTGCAAACAAGGCCTAGTCGATCACAAATTGTCAGTTTGTCATCAAAAACTTTCCGATTATAGTCTTGCCCCTATGACCTGCATCGTCGGGAGACCAATTCGAGGCCATGGCAAGCACCGAGACCATATGCAGTCATACTCGATCATGGGAAAATTAGGGCAACAAAGCCCTAATCGGTCACGAACTGTCAGTTTCCAATCTAAAACTTGCTGATTATAGTCTTGCCCCCATGACTGGTAACGTCAGGATACCAGGTCTGGGCGGTAGCACTTGTCCCGATCCTGCGCGGGTATAAACGATAGTGAGGAAATCGACGCAAACAATCCCCAGTCGGTCACGAATTGTCAGTTTGTCATCGAAAAGTTGCCTGCTTTAGTCTTGCCCCATGACCAGCACCGTTTGAAGACCAGGTCGGGGCCTTTATACTTGCCGAGGCCATAAGCGGTCATACTTGGTTATGGAAAAATCAGTGCAAACAAACCCCAGTCGATCACGAATTGTTATTCGGGAAACCAGTTCTGGGTCATGGCACTTGCAGCAACTGTGCGTGGTCATACTAGATAGTAGGAAAATCAGTGCAAACAATACCCAGACGGTCATGAACTATCATTTTGTCATCGAAAACTCTGCCTATTATAGTCTTGCCTCTATGAATGGCATTGTCGGGAGACCAGGTCGGGGCTATGGCACTTATCGTGGGAAAATCAGTGCAAACAAGCCTCAGTCGGTCAGAAATTGTCAGTTTCTAATCGAAAACTTGTTGATTATAGTCTTGCCCCCATGACCGACACCGTCAGGAAACCAGTTCTGGGTCGTGGCACTTGCCACAACCTTGCGCGGTCATACTCGATAATGCAAAAATCATTGCAAACAATCCCCAAAAGGTCATGAACTGTCAGTTTGTCATCAAAAACTCTGCCTATTATAGTCTTTTCCCCATGATCGACACAGTCGAGAGACCAGGTCGGGGCCTTGGAACTTATCGTGGCCATATGCGGTCACACTCAGTTGTGGGAAAATCAGTGCAAACAATCCCCAGTCAGTCACGAATTGTCTATTTGTCATCGAAAACTTGCTAATTATAGTGTTGCCCCCATGACCGACACCGTTGGAAGACCAGGCCGGGGCCTTGGCACTTGCTGAGGCCATATGCGATCATACTCGATCGTGGAAAAATTAGTGCAAACAAGCCGCAGTCAGTCACGAATTGTCAGTTTCTCATTGAAAACTTGTCGATTATAGTCTTGCCCCTGTGACCGGCACCGTCGGGAAACCAGTTCTGGGTCATGGCACTTGCCGCGACCGTGTGCGGTCATACTCGATAGTGGGAAAGTCAGTGCAAACTACCCCAGATGGTCACGAACTATCAGTTTGTCATCAAAAATTCTGCCCATTATAGTCTTGCCCTTACGACAGGCACCGTCGGGAGACCAAGTCAGGGCCTTGACACTTATCGCGGCCATATGCGGTCATACTCGGTTGTGGGAAAATCAGTGCAAACAATCCCCAGTTAGTCACGAATTGTCAGTTTCTCATTGAAAACTTGTCGATTATAGTCCTACCCCTATGACTGACACCATCGGAAGACCAGGTCGGGGCCTTGGCATTTGCCGGGGACATATGCAGTCCTACTCGATCATGGGAAAATCTATGCAAACGAGCTCCATTTGGTCACAAACTGTGAGTTTTTCATCGAAAACTTGTTGATTATAGTCTTGCCCCTATAACTGGCACCGTCGGGTAATCAGTTCTGGGTCTTGGCACGTATCACGGTCGTGCGTGGCCATAAACGACAGTGAGGAAATCGATGCAAACAATCCCCCGTCAGTCACGAATTGTCAGTTTGTCATCTAAAACTTACCGCTTATAGTCTTACCCCTTGACCGGCCCCGTTAGAAGACCAGGTCTGGGCCTTGGCACTAACTGGGGCGCCATATGCAATCATATTCGGTCGTGGAAAAATCAGTGCAAACAAGTCGCAGTCGGTCACGAATTGTCAGTTTCTCATCGAAAACCTGTCGATTATAGCCTTGCCCCTATGACTGGCACCGTCGGGAAACAAGTTCTGTGTCGTGGCACTTGTCGTGGTCGTGTGCAGCCATAAACGATAGTGAGGAAATCGATGCAAACAGTCCTTAGTCGGTCACGAATTGTCAGTTTGTCATCGAAAACTTGCCGGTTATAGTGTTGCCCCAGGATCGACAGCTTTGGAAGAACAAGTCCGGGCCTTAGCACTTACCGGGGCCACATGCAGTCATACTCGATCGTGGAAAAATCAGTGCAAACAAGCCGCAGTCGGTCACGAATTGTCAGTTTCTCATCAAAAACTTGTCGATTATAATCTTACCCCCATGACCGGCACCGTAGAGAAACCAGTTCTGGATCGTGGCACTTGCCGCGCCCGTGCGTGGTCATACTCGATAGTGGGAAAATCAGTGCAAAAATTCCCCAGACGGTCACGAACTGTCAGTTTTTCATCGAAAACTCTGCCTGTTATAGTCTTGCCCCCATGACCGGCATCGTTCGGAGACAAACTTAGGGCCTTGGCACTTGTTGCGGCCTTATACGGTCATACTCGGTTGTGGGAAAATCAGTGCAAACAATCCCCAGACAGTCATGAATTGTCAGTTTCTCATCAAAAACTTGGCGATTATAGTCTTGCCCCCATTACCGACACCGTCGGGAAACCAGGTCTGGGCCATGGCACTTGTCGCAGTCATATGTGGCCATACTAGGTCGTGGGAAAATCAATGGAAGCAGGTCCTAATTTGTCACGAATTGTGAAGTTGTCATAAAAAACATGTAGATTATAGTCTTGACCCTATGAACAGCACCGTCATGAGACCAGGTGTAGGTCGGGGCACTTATCGCCGCCATATGCGGTCATGCTCAGTTGTGGGAAAATCAGTGAAAACAAGGCCCAGTCGGTCACAAATTGTCAGTTTGTCATCGAAAACTTGCCGATTATAGTCTTGCCCCTATGACCTGCACCGTCGGGAGACCAATTCGAGGCTATGGCACACGTTGAGACCATATTCTGTGATACTCGGTCGTGGGAAATCAGTGCAAAAAAGCCCCAGACGGTTAAGAATTGCTAGTTTCTCATCGAAAACTCGCCGATTATAGTCTTGCCCCCATGACCGGCAATGTCAGGAAGCCAAGTCTGGGCTGTAGAATTTGTTCCGATCGTGCGCGAACATAAACGATAGTGAGGAAATAAATGCAAACAATCCCCAGTCAGTCACGAATTGTCAGTTTGTCATCGAAAACATGCCTGCTTTAGTCTTGCCCCATGACCAGTACCATTGGAAGAACAGGTCGGGGCCCTGACATTTGTCGAGGCCATAGGTGGTCATACTCGGTCATGGAAAAAATCAGTGCAAACAAGCGCCAGTTAATCACGAATTGATAGTTTTTCGTCGAAAACTCGCCGATTATAGTCTTGCCCCCATAACCGACACCATTGGGAAACCAGTTCTGGGTCGTGGTACTTGCCATGACATTCACAATCATACTCGATAGTTGAAAAATCAGTGCAAACAATCCCCGAATGGTCATGAACTATCAGTCTGTCATCGAAAACTCTACCTATTATAGTCTTGCCCCTATGATCGGTATCATCGGGAAACCAGGTCGGGGCCTTGGCACTTGTCACGGCCATATGCGGTCATACACGATAGTGGGAAAATCAATGCAAACAATTCCCAGTCAGTCACGAATTGTCAGTTTCTCTTCAAAAACTTGTCGATTATAGTCTTGCCCCCATGATCGACATCGTCGGGAAACCTGGTTTGGGTCACGGCAGTGCGTGGTCATACTCGATAGTGGGAAAATCAGTGCAAACAATCCCCAGATGATCACCAACTGTCAGTTCGTCATCGAAACCTCTGCCTATTATAGTCTTGCCCATATGATCGGCACCATAGGGAGATTAGGTCGGGCCCTTGGCACTTATCGCGGCCATATGCTGTCATACTCGATAGTGGGAAAATCAGTGCAAATAATCCCCAGTTAGTCACGAATTGTCAGTTTCTCATTGAAAATTTGCCGATTATAGTCTTGCCCCAATGGTCGGTACTGTCGGGAAACCAAGTCTGGGCCATGGCACTTGTCACGGCTATATATGACGATACCATGTCGTGGGAAAATCAATGCAAACCGGCCCTAATCGGTCACGAATGGTTAGGTTGTCATCGAAAACATGCAGATTATAGTGTTGACCCTATAACAGGCACAGTCGGGATACTAGGTCGGGGTCGTGGCACTTGTCGCTGCCAATTGCGGTAATACTCGGTTGTGGGAAAATCAGGGCAAAAGAGACCCAGTTAGTCACGAACTGTGAATTTCTCATCGAAAACTTGCCGATTATAGTCTTGCCCCTATGACCTATACCGTCGGTAGACCAATTTGAGGCCATGGCACTGATCGAGACCATATGCGGTGATACTCGGTCGTGGGAAAATCAGTACAAACAAGCCCCAGTCGGTCACAAATTGTCAGTTTCTCATCGAAAACTCGCCAATTATAGTCTTGCCCCTATGATCGGCGCCGTCAGGAAACCAGGTATGGGCAGTAGCACTTGTCGCGGTCGTGCGCGGCCATAAACAATAGTGAGGAAATCGATGTAAACAGTCCCCAGTCGGTCACGAAATTTTAGTTTGTCATCGAAAACTTGTCGATTATAGTCTTGCCCCCATGACCGGCACCGTCGGGAAACCAGTTATGGGTCATGGCACTTGCCGCGGGAGTGTGTGGTCATACTCGATAGTGGGAAAATTATTGCAACCAATCTCCAGACGGTCATGAACTGTCAGTTTGTCATCAAAAACTCTGCATATTATAGTCTTGCCCCCATGATCGGCACCGTCAGGAGATCAGCTCGGGGCCATGACATTTGTCGCGCCCATATGTGGTCATACTCGGTCGTGGGAAAATCAGTGCAAACAAGCCCCAGTCGGTCACGAATTGTCAGTTTCTCATCGAAAACTGGTCGATTATAGTCTTGCCCCCATGATTGGCACCACCGGGAAACCAATTCTGGGTCGTGGCACCTGCCGTGGCCGTGCGTGGTCATACTCGATTGTGGAAAAATCAGTGTAAACAATCCCCAAACGATCACAAATTGTCAATTTGTCATCAAAAACTCTGCCTATTATAGTCTTGCCCCTATGACAGGCACCGTCGGGAGACCAGATCGGGGCCTTGGCACTTGTCACGGCAATATGCGGTCATACTCGGTTGAGGGAAAATTAGTGCAAACAAGGCGCAGTCGGTCACGAATTGTCAGTTTCTCATCAAAAACTTGCCGATTATAGTCTTGCCCCTATGACCTGCACTGTCGGGAGACAAATTCGAGGCCGTAGCACTCGCCTAGACCGTATGCGGTCATACTCGATCGTGGGAAAATCAGTGGAAACAAGCCCCAGTCGGTCACGAATTGTCAGTTTCTCATTGAAAACTCGCTGATTATAGTCTTGGCCCTATGACCGTAAACGTCAGGAAACTAGGTCTAGGCTGTAGAACTTGTCGCGATCGTGCGCGACCATAAACAATAGTGAGGAAATCGATGCAAACAATCACCAGTCGGCCACGAATTGTCTGTTCGTCATCAAAAACTTGCCCGTTATAGTCTTGCCCCATAACCGGCACCGTTGGAAGACCTGGTCGAGGCCTTGGCACTCGCCGAGGACATAAGCGGTCATACTCGGTCATAGCAAAATCAGTGCAAACAAGCCCCAGTCGGTCACGAATTGTCAGTTTCTCATTGAAAACTTGTCAATTATAGTCTTGCCCCCAAATCGACACAGTCGGGAAACCTGGTCTGGGCCGTGGCACCTGTCGCGGCCACATGTGGCCATTCTAGGTCGTTGGAAAATCAGTGCAAACAGGCCCTAATCGGTCACGAATGGTCAGGTTGTCATCAAAAACATGCAGATTATAGTATTGACCCCATGATAGGCACACTCAGGAAACTAGGTCAGGGTCGTGGCACTTATCGCTGCCATTTGCGGTCATACTCGGTTGTGGGAAAATCAGGGTAAAAAAGGCCCAGTCAGTCACGGATTGTGGATTTCTCATCAAAAACTTGCCGATTATAGTCTTACCCCTATAACCTATACCGTCGGTAGACCAATTTGAGGCCATGGCACTCGTCGCGACCATATGCAGTGATACTCGATCGTGGGAAAATCAGTGCAAATAAGCCCCAATCGATCATGAATTGTCAGTTTCTCATCAAAAACTTGCCAATTATAGTCTTGCCCCCATGACCGACGTCTTCAGGAAACTAGGTATAGGTAGTAGCACTTGTCGCGGTCATGCGCTGCCATAAACAATAGTGAGGAAATCGATGTAAACAATCCCCAGTCGGTGTCGAATTGTCAGTTTGTCATTGAAAACTTGTCGATTATAGTCTTGCCCTTATGACCGGCACCGTCGGGAAACCAGTTCTGGGTCGTGGCACTTGCCGCGGCAGTGAGTGGTCATACTCGGTAGTGGGAAAATCAGTGCAAACAATCCCCAGACGGTCATGAACTGTCAGTTTGTCATCGAAAACTCAGCATACTATAGTCTTGACCCCATGACCGGCACCGTCAGGAGATCAGGTCATGGCCATGACATTTGTCGCGTCCATATGTGGTCATACTCGGTCATGGGAAAATCAGTGTAAACAAGCCCCAGTCGATCACGAATTGTCAGTTTCTCATTGAAAACTTGTCGATTATAGTCTTGCCCCTATGATCGGCACCATCGGGAAAGTAATACTGGGTCGTGGCACCTAACGTGGCCGTGCGTGGTCATACTCGATAGTGGGAAAATCAATGCAAACAATCCCCAGATGATCACGAACTGTCAATTTGTCATCAAAAACTCTGCCTATTATAGTCTTGCCCCTATGTCAGGCACCGTCGGGAGACCAAATCGGGGCCTTGGCACTTGTCGCGGCCATATGCGGTGATACTTGGTTGAGGGAAAATCAGTGCAAACAATCCCAGTCAGTCACGAATTGTCAGTTTCTCACCGAAAACTTGCCGATTATAGTCTTGCACCCATGACCGGCACTGCCGAGAAACCAGGTTTGGGTCATGGCACTTGTCGCAGCAATATGTGGCCATACTCAGTTGTGTGAAAATCAGTGCAAACAGGTCCTAATCGGTAACGAATTGTCCGGTTGTCATCGAAAACTTGCAGATTATAGTCTTGCCCCCATGACCGGCACCGTCAGGAAATCAGGTTTGGGTCGTAGTACTTGTCGCAGTCGTGCACGACCATAAACAATAGTGAGGAAATCGATTCAAACAATCCCCAGTCAGTCACGAGTTGTCAGTTTGTCATAGAAAACTTGCCGGTTATAATCTTTCCCCATGGCCGGCACCGTTGGAAGACAAGGTCGGGGCCTTAGCACTTGCCGGGTCCATATGTGGCCATACTCGGTCGTGAAAAAATCAATGTAAACAAGCCACAGTCAGTCAGGAATTGTCAGTTTCTCATCGAAAACTTATCGATTATAGTCTTACCCCCATGACCAGCACCGTCAGGAAACCAGTTTTTGGTCGTGCCACTTGCCGCTGTCGTCCGCGCTCATACTCGATAGTGGGAAAATCAGTGCAAACAATTCCCAGACGGTCACAAACTGTCAGTTTGTCATCGAAAACTCTACCTACTATAGTCTTGCCCCCATGAACGGCACCGTCAAGATACCAGGTCGGGTCCATGGCACTTGTTGCGGCCATATGTGGTCATACTCGATCGTGGGAAAATCAGTGCAAACAAGCCCCAATCGGTCATGAATTTCAGTTTCTCATTGAAAACTTGTCGATTATAGTCTTGCCCCCATGACTGACACCGTTGGGAAACTAGTTCTGGGCTGTGGCACTTGCCGCGGCCGTGCGCAGTTATAGTCGATAGTGGGAAAATCAATGCAAACAATCCCCAATCGATCACAAATTGTCAATTTGTCATCGAAAACTTTGCCTATTATAGTCTTTCCCCTATGACCAGCACCGTCGGGAGACCAAGTCAGGGCCTTGGTACTTGTTGTGTCCATATGTGGTCATACTTGGTAGTGGGAAAATCAGTGCAAACAATCCCTAGTCAGTCACGAATTTTCAGTTTCTAATCGAGAACTTGCCGATTATAGTGCTGCACCCATGATTGGCACTGTTGGAAACCAGGTCTGGGTCGTGGCACTTGTTTTGGTTATATGTGGTCATACTCGGTCATGGGAAAGTCAGTGGAAATAGGCCCTAATTGGTCACAAATTATCAGGTTGTCATAAAAAACATACAGATTATAGTCTTTCCCCCATGATCGGCACCGTCAGGAAACTAGGTCTAGGAAGTAGCACTTGTCGCGGTCGTGCGTGGGTATAAACGATAGTGAGGAAATCAATGTGAACAATCCCCAGTCGATCATAAATTGTTAGTTTGTTATCAAAAATCTACCGGTTATAGTCTTGCCCTATGACCGGCACCGTTGGAAGATCAAGTCGGGGCCTTGGCACTTCTCGGGGCAATACGCGGTCATACTCGATCATAGAAAAATTAGTGGAAACAAGCCCCATTCGGTCACGAATTTTCAGTTTCTCATCGAAAACTTGTAGATTATTGTCTTGCCCCCATGACCGACACCGTCAGGAAACCAGTTCTGGGCTGTGGCACTTGTCGCGGCTGTGCGTGGTCATACTCGATAGTGGGAAAATCAGTGCAAACAATCCCTAAACGGTCACGAACTGTTAGTTTGTCATCGAAAACTCTGCCTATTATAGTCTTGGCCTTATGACCGGCACCATTGGGAGATCAGGTCGGGGCCATGGCACTTGTCGTGGCCATATGTGGTCAAACCCATTCGTGGAAAAATCAGTGCAAACAAGCCACAGTCGGTCACGAATTGTCAGTTTCTCATCGAAAAAATATCAGTTATAGTTTTGCAACCATGATCGGCATCCTAGGGAAACCAGTTTTGGGTCGTGGCACTTGCCGCGGCCGTCCGTGGTCATACTCGATAGTGGGAAAATCAGTGCAAGTTCCCCAGACGGTCATGAACTGTTAGTTTGTCATAAAAAACTCTACCTATTATAGTCTTGCCCCCATGACCGGCACCGTGGGGAGACCAGGACGGGGCCATGGCATTTGTCACAGCCATATGTGGTCATACTCGGTCGTGGGAAAGTTAGTGCAAGCAAGCCCCAGTCAGTCATGAATTGTCAGTTTCTCATCGAAAAATTGTCGATTATAGTCTTGCCCCTATGATCGGCACCATTGGGAAATCAATTCTGGGTCGTGGCACTTGCCGCGGCGGTGCGCGGTCATACTTGATAGTGGGAAAATTAGTGCAAACAATCACCAGACGGTCATGAACTGTCAGTTTGTCATCTAAAACTCTGCCTATTATAGTCTTACCCCTATGACCGGCACCGTCGTGAGACCAGGCCGGGGCCTTGGCACTTGATGCGGCCATATGTGGTCAGACTCGGTCGTGGGAAAATCAGTGCAAACAAGCCCCATTCGGTCACAAATTGTCAGTTTCTTATCGAAAACTTGTCGATTATAGTCTTCTCACCATGATTGGCACCGTTGTGTATCTAAGTCTGGGACGTGGCACTTATCGTAGACATGCATGGTTATACTCGGTAGAGGGAAAATCAGTGCAAAATATCCCTAGTCAGTCGCGAATTGTCCGTTTCTCATCGAAAACATGCCGATTATAGTCTTGTCGGCATGACGGGCACCGTTGGGAGGCAAGGACGAGGCCGTGGCACTTATCACGTAGATATGCAATCATACTCGGTTGTGGGAAAATCAGTGCAAAGAAGCCCCAGTTCGTCATGGATTGTCAGTTTCTCATCAAAAAGTTGCCAACTACAGTCTTGTCCCCATGACCGGCGTCGTTGGCGGACCAGGTCGGGGCCGTGGCACTTGTCGTGGTCGTGCACGATCAGACTCTACAATGGGAAAATCAGTGCAAACAATCCCCAGTCAGTCCCGAATTGTCAGTTTGTCATCGAATACTTACCGATGATAGTCTTGCCTCCATGACTGGCACCATCGGGAGACCAGGTTGAGGCCGGCGATATGCGGTCATACTCGTTAGTGGGAAAATTAGTGCAAAAATCCCTAGTAGGTCACGAATTGTTAGTTTCTCAACGAAAACTTGCCGATTATAGTCTTGTAGCCGTGACCGGCACTGTCAGGAGACCAGGTCGAGGTCGTGGCAGTTGTCGTGGCCATATGCGGTAATACTCGGTCGTGGGAAAATCAGTGCAAACAAGCCCTAGTGGGTCACGAACTGTCAATTTCTCATCGAAAACCTGCCGATTATAGTCTTATCCCCATGACCGGCACTGTCAGGAAACCTGATATGGGCTATAGCACTTCTCACATTCGTGCGTGGTCATACACGATAGTGAGGAAATCGGTGCAAACAATCCCTAGTCAGTCACAAATTGTCAGTTTGTCATTGAAAACCTGCCGATTATAGTCTTGCCCCATGACCGGCACCGTCAGGAAACCAGATCTGGGCTGTGGCACTTATCACGGCGATGCGCAGTCATACTCGTTTGTAGAAAAATCAGGGCAAACAATTCCCTGGCGGTCACAAATTGTCAGTTTGTCATCGAAAACTTGCTGATTATAATCTTATCCCATGACCGACACTAGTGGGAAACCAGGCCTGGGCCGTGGCACTTGCCGTGGCCGTGTGCGGTCATACTCGACAGTAGGAAAATCAGTGCAAACAATCCCCGGTCAATCACGAATTGTCAATTTCTCATCAAAAACTTGCCGATTATAGTCTTGCCTTCATGACCGACACCGACGGGAAACTAGATCTGGGCCGTGGCACTTGTCGCAACCGTGCACGGTCATACTCGGTAGTAGGGAAATGAGTGCAAACAATCCCCAATTGGTCACGAATTGTCAGTTTGTCATCGAAAACTTACCGATTATAGTTTTGCCTCTATGACCGGCGTCGTCGGGAGACGAGGATTGGGTGATGTTACTTACCGTGGCCTTATGCAGTCGCACTCGATCGTGGGAAAATCAGCGTAAACAAGCCCCAATCAGTCACGAATTGTCAGGTTGTCATCGTGCCACTTCTTGCGCCCATATGCGGTCATACTCGGTCTTTGGAAAATCAGTGCAAACAAGCCTTAGTTAGTCACGAATTATCAGTTTCTCATAAAAAACTTGTCGATTATAGTATTGTCCCCATGATCGACACCGTTGTGTAACAAGGTTCGGACTGTGGCACTTGTCACGGCAGTGCACGATTATACCCGGTAGGGGGAAAATCAGTGTAAACAATCCCTAATCAGTCACGAATTGTCCGTTTCTCATCGAAAGCATGACGATTATAGTCTTGCCCGCATGACTAACGTCGTCGGGAGATAAGGTCGGGTTCGTGGCACTTGTCGCGGCCATATGCGTCCAGACTCGGTCGTGGGAAAATCAGTGCAAACAAGCCCCAGTCGATCACAAATTGTCAGTTTCTCATCGAAAACTTATCGATTATAGTCTTCTCCCCATGATCGACAACGTCATGTAACTAGGTCTGGGCCGTGACACTTATCACAGACATGCACAGTTATAGTCGGTAGGGGAAAATCAATGCAAACAATCCCTAGTCAGTAACGAATTGTCCGTTTCCCATTGATTACATGCCGATTATAATCTTGCCCTCATAACGGGCACCGTTGGGAGGCAAAATCGGGGCCGTAGCCCTTGTCACGTACATATGCGATCATACTCGGTCGTGGGAAAATTAGTGCAAACAAGCCCCAGTCCGTCATGGATTGTCAATTTCTCATCGAAAGCTTGTCGATTATAGTTTTGTCCCCATGACCGGCACCGTCGGCAGACCAGGTCGGGGCAGTGGCATTTGCCATGGTCGTGCACGATCAGACTCTACAATGGGAAAATTAGTGCAAACAATCCCTAGTAAATCATGAATTGTTAGTTTGTCATCAAAAACTTGCCGATGATAGTTTTGCCTCTATGACTGGCACCATCGGGAGACCAGGTTGGGGCCGTGGCACTTATTGTGGCCATACGCGGTCATATTCGGTAATGGAAAATCAGTGCAAACAATCACTAGTCGGTCACAAACTATCAGTTTCTCATCGAAAACTTGCCGATTATAGTCTTGCCCCCATGACCAGCACCGTCAGGAAACCTGGTCTGGTCCGTAGCACTTGTCGCGGTCGTGCGTGGTCATACACGATAGTGAGGAAATCGGTGTAAACAATCCCCAATCAGTCACAAATTTTCAGTTTGTCATTAAAATCCTGTCGATTATAGTCTTGGCCCCATAACCAGCACCGTCGGGAAACCAGACTTAGGTCATCACACTTACCCTGGCCATGCGCGGTCATACTTGGCAATGGAAAAATCAGTGCAAACAATCCCTGTTCGATCACGAATTGTCACTTTGTCGTCAAAAACTTGTCCATTATAGTCTTGCCTCATGATCGGCACCGTCGGGAAACTAGGTCTGGGCCGTGGCATTTACCACGGCCATGCGCAGTCATACTCGTTTGCAGGAAAATCAGGGCAAACAATTCCCTAGCGATCACGAATTGTCAGTTTGTCATCAAAAACTTGCCGATTATAATCTTGCCCCCATGACCGGCACCAGCGGGAAACTAGGTTTGTGCCGTGGCACTTGTCGTGGCCATGTGCGATCATATTCAGTAGTAGGAAAATCAGTGCAAACAATCCCCAGTCGATCACGAATTGTCAGTTTGTCATCAAAAACTGACCTATTATAGTCTTGCCCCTATGACCGGCACCATCGTGAGACCAGGTTTAGGAGGTGGCACTTACTGCGACCTCATATGATCATACTTGATTGTGGGAAAATTAGTGCAAATAAAGCTAAGTCGGTAACGAATTGTCAGTTTGTCATCGAAAACTTGCCGATTATAGTCTTGCCCCCATGAATGGCACCATCGGGAGGCCAGTTCTGGGCTATGGCACTTATCGCGGCCGTGCGCAGTCATACTCAATAGTAGGAGAATAAGGGCAGACAATCCCCGGTCGGTCATGAATTGTTAATTTGTGATCGAAAACTTGTTGATTATAGTCTTTCCCCATGATCAGCACCGACGGGAAACTAGGTTTCGGCTGTGGCACTTGTCGCGGCCGTACACGATCATATTCGGTAGTAGGAAAATCAGTGCAAACAATCCCCATTCGTTCACGAATTATAAGTTTGTCATCGAAAACTTGCCAATTATAGTCTTGCCCTCATGACTAGCACCGTCGGGAAGGCAGGTTTGGGCTATGGCACTTGTCGCGCCCGTGTGCAGTCATACTCGGTAGTAGGAAAATCAGAGTACACTGTCCCCGGTTGGTCACGAATTGTCAGTTTATGATCGAAAACTTGTTGATTATAGTCTTGCCCCCATGACCGGCACTGACATGAAACTAGGTTTCGGCTGTGGCACTTGTCGCGACCGTGCACGATCATATTTGGTAGTAGGAAAATCAATGCAAGCAATCCCCATTCGGTCACGAATTATCAGTTTGTCAATGAAAACTTGTCGATTATAGTCTTGCTCCCATGACTGGCACCGTCGGGAAGTTAGGTCTGGGCTATGGCACTTGTCGCGGCCTTGCGCAGTCATATTCGGTAGTAGGAAAATCAGGGCAAACAATTCCCGGTCGGTCACGAATTGTCAATTTTTCATCAAAAACTTATCGATTATAGTCTCGCCCCCATGACCGGCACTGACGGGAAACTAGGTTTGGGTCGTGGCACTTGTCGCAACCGAGTGCAGTCATATTCGGTAGTAGGAAAATCAGTGCAATCAATCCCCATGCGGTCACGAAAACTTGCCGATTGTCAGTTTATCATCGAAAACTTGTCGATTATAGTCTTGCCCCCATGACTGGCACCATCAGGAAGCCAGGTCTGGGCTACGGCACTTGTTGCGGTCGTGCACGATCATACTCAGTAATGGGAAAATCAGTGCAAACAATCCCCAGTCAATCACGATTCGTCAGTTTGTCATGAAAAACTTGTCGATGATAGTCTTGCCTCCATGACTAGCACCATTGGGAGACCAGGTTAGGGCTGTGGCACTTGTCCTAGCCATATGCGATCATACTCGGTAGTGGGAAAATCAGGGCAAAGAATCCCAGGTCGGTCACAAATTGTTAATTTGTCATCGAAAACTTGTCAATTATAGTCTTGCCCCTATGACCGGCACCGACGGGAAACCAGATCTAGCCTGTGGCACGATCATATTCGGTAGTGGGAAAATCAACGCAAACAATCCCTAGTCGGTCACGAATTGTCAGTTTGTCATCGGCAACTTACCGATGACAGTCTTGCCTCTATGACTGGCACCGTCGGGAGATCAGGTTGGAGCCGAGGCACTTGTCGCAGCCATATGTGGTCATACTTGGTTGTGGGAAAATCAGTGCAAACAAGGCCCATTTGGTCACAAATTGTCAATTTCTCATCGAAACTGTGCCAATTATAGTCTTACCCCTATGACCTGCATAGTTACGAAACCATGTTGGGGCTGTGGCATTCGCCGCCGCCATATGCAGTGATACTCGGTCGTAGGAAAATCAGTGCAAACAAGCCTCAGTCGGTCACGAATTTCTAGTTTGTGATCAAAAACTTGTCGATTATAATCTTGCCCCTATGACCGGCACCGTCGGGAAACCAGGTCCGGGCCGCGGTAAGTAGCAGTCATACTCAGTCCTAGGAAAATCAGTGCAAATAAAACCCAGTCGGCCACAAATTTTCAGTTTGTCATCGAAAACTTGCCAAATATAGTCTTACCCCCATCACAAGCACCGTCGGGAGACCAGGTCGAGGCCGTGGCACTTGTCATGACCGTGCGCGGTCATACTCTATAGTGGGAAAATTAGTTCAAACAATCCCCATTCGGTCACTAATTGTCAGTTTGCCATCGAAAACTTGTCGCGGCCATATGCAGTCATACTTGGTTGTTGGAAAATAAGTGCAAACAAGGCCTAGTCAGTCACGAATTGTCAGTTTCTCATTGAAAACTTGCCGATAATAGTCTTACCCCTATGACCTGCATCGTTAGGAGACCAGGTTGGTGCCGTGGCACTCGTCGTGGCCATATGCGTTGATACTCGGTCGCGGGAAAATCTGTGCAAAGAAGCCCTTGTCGGTTACGAATTGTCAGTTTCTCATTAAAAACTTGTCGATTATAGTCTTGCCGTCATGACCGGCACCGTGGGGAGACCAGGTCAGGGCCTTGGCACTTGCCATGGCCCTATGCGATCATACTCAGTCTAGGGATTATAATCTTGTCGATTATAATCTTGCCCCCATGACTGGCACAGTCAGGAAGCCAGGTCTGGGCCATGGAACATGTCGCGGTCGTGCATGATCATACTCTATAATGGAAAAATCAGTGCAAACAATCCCCAGTCAGTCACGATTTGTCAGTTTGTCATCGAAAACTTGCCGATGATAGTATTGCCTCTATGACTAACACCATTGGGAGACCAGGTTGGGGTCGTGGCACTTGTCGCAGCCATATGCGGTCATACTCGATAGTGGGAAAATAAGGGCAAAGAATCCCCAATCGGTCACGAATTATCAATTTGTCATCGAAATCTTACCAATTACAGTCTTGCCCCCATGATCGGCATCGACGGGAAACTAGATCTGGCCCTTGGCACTTGTCGCGATCTTGCTCAGTCATACTCGGTAGTAGGAAAATCAATGCAAACAATCCCCAATTGGTCACAAATTGTCAGTTTTTCATCGAAAACTTGCCGATTATAGTCTTGCCTCTATGACCGTCACCGTCGGGAGACGAGGATTGGGTGATGGCACTTACCGCGGCCTTATGCAGTCGCACTCGATCGTGAGAAAATCAGCGCAAACATGCCCCAATCGATCAGGAATAGTTAGGTTGTCATCGAAAAGTTGCAAATTATAGTCTTGCCCCCATGACTATGCGGTTGGGGTCGTGGCACTTCTCATGGCCATATGCGGTCATACTCGGTCCTTGGAAAATCAGTGCAAACAAGCCCTAGTTAGTCACGAATTGTTAGTTTCTCATCAAAAACTTGTCGATTATAGTCTTGTCCCCATGATCGGCACGGTCGTGTAACTAGGTTCAGACCGTGGCACTTGTCGCGACAGTGCATGGTTATACTCGGTAGGGGGAAAATCAGTGTAAACAATCGCTAATTAGTCACAACTTGTCCGTTTGTCATCGAAAGCATGACGATTATAGTCTTGCCCGTATGATCGACACTGTCGGGAGACAAGATTGGGGCCGTGGCACTTGTCGCGGCCATATGCGGCCAGACTCGGTCTTGGGAAAATTAGTGCAAACAAGCCCCAGTCGATCACTAATTATTAGTTTCTCATCGAAAACTTGTCGATTATAGTCTTCTCCCCATGATCGGCACCGTCGTGTAACCAGGTATAGGCCGTGGCACTTATCGCAGACATGGACGGTTATACTCGGTAGGGGGAAAATCAGTGCAACCAATCCCTAGTCATTCACAAATTGTCCGTTTCTCATCGATTAGATGCCGATTATAGTCTTGCCCCCATTACGGACACCGTTAGGAGGCAAGGTCGGGGCCGTGGAACTTGTCACATACATATGCGATCATACTCGGTCGTGAGAAAATCAGTGAAAACATGCCCCAGTCCGTCATGTATTGTCAGTTTCTCATCGAAAGCTTGCCAATTATAGTTTTGTCCCCATGACTGGCACCGTCGGCAGACCAGGTCGGGGCTATGGCATTTGTCGTGGTCGTGCAAGATCAGACTCTACAATGGGAAAATCAGTGCAAACAATCCCCATTCAATCACAAATTGTTAGTTTGTCATTGAAAACTTGCCGATGATAGTCACGCCTCCATGACTGGCACCATCAGGAGACCAGGTTGGGGTCGTGGCACTTATCGCGGCCATATGCTGTCATACTCATCGAAAACTTGCCGATTATAGTCTTGCCTCCATGACCGGCATCGTCAGGAAACCTGGTCTTGGCCGTAGCACTTGTCGCGGTTGTGTGTTGTCATACACGATAGTGAGGAAATCAGTGTAAACAATCCCCAGTCGGTCACGAATTGTCACTTTGTCGTCAAAAACTTGTTGATTATAGTCTTGCCTCATGACTTGCACCGTCGAGAAACCAGATCTGGTTCGTGGCATTTGTCGCGGCCATGTGCAATCATACTTGTTCGTAGGAAAATCAGGGCAAACAATTCCCTGACAGTCACGAATTGTCAGTTTGTCATCGAAAATTTGCCGATTATAATCTTGCCCCCATGACCGGCACCAGCGGGAAACCAGGACTAGGTCGTGGCACTTACCGCGACCGTGAGCGGCCATACTCGATAACAGGAAAATCAGTGCAAACAATTCCCAGTCGATAACGAATTGTCAGTTTGTCATCCAAAACTTGCCGATTATAGTCTTGACCCCATGACCGACACCGTCGGGAGACCAGGTTTGGGCGGTGGCACTTGCTGCGACATTATGCGATCATGCTCGATTGTGTGAAAATTAGTCCAAACAAACCTAAGTCGGTCACGAATTGTCAGTTTTTCATCGAAAACTTGATGAATATAGTCTTGCCCTAATGACTGGCACCATTGGTAAGCCAGGTTTGGGCCATGGCACTTGTCGCGGCCGTGCGCTTTTATACTCGAAAGTAGGAGAATCAGGGCAAACAATCCCCGGTTGGTCACGAATTGTCAGTTTGTGATCGAAAACTTATTGATTATAGTCCTGCCCCCATGACCGACACCAACGGGAAACTAGGTTTCGGCTATGGCACTTGTGGCGGCCGTGCGCGATCATATTCGGTAGTAGGAAAATCAATGCAAACAATCCCCATTCGGTCACGAATTGTCAGTTTGTCATTGAAAACTTGCCGATTATAGTCTTGCCCCCATGACTGGCACCGTTGGGAAGTCAGGTTTGGGGTATAGCATTTGTCGCGGCCGTACGCAGTCATATTCAGTGGTAGGAAAATCAGGGCAAACAATCCCCGGTCGGTCACGAATTGTCAGTTTGTCATCAAAAACTTATCGATTATAGTCTCGCCCCTATGACCGGCCCCGACAGGAAACTAGGTTTGGGCCGTAGCACTTATCGCGGCCGTGTGTGGTCATATTCGGTAGTAGGAAAATCAGTGCAATCAATCCCCATGTGGTCACGAATTGTCAGTTTGTCATCGAAAACTTGTCGATTATAGTCTTGCCCCCATGACTGGCATTGTCAGGAAGCCAAGTCTGGGCTACGGCACTTGTTGCGGTCGTGCACGATCTTACTCAGTAATGGGAAAATCAGTACAAACAATCCCCAGTCAGTCACGATTTGTCAGTTTGTCATGGAAAACTTGCCGATGATAGTCTTGCCTCCACGACTAGCACCTTTGGGAGACCAGGTTGGGGTCCTGGCACGTGTCCTAGCCATATGCGGTCATACTCGGTAGTGGGAAAACCAGGGCAAAGAATCCCCGGTTGGTCATAAATTGTCAATTTGTCATCGAAAACTTGCCGATTATAGTCTTGCCCCTATGACCGGCACCGACTGGAAACCAGATCTGGTCCGTGGCACTTGCCGCGGCCGTGCAGGGTCATACTTGGTAGTAGGAAAATCAGTGCAAACAATCCCCAATTGGTCACGAATTGTCAGTTTTTCATCGAAAACTTGCCGATTATAGTCTTGCCCCTATGACCGGCACCGTCAGGAGACCAGGATTGGGAGATGGCACTTATTGCGGCTTTATGCAGTCGCACTCGATCGTGGAAAAATCAACGCAAACAAGCCCCAATCGTTCACGAATTATCAGGTTGTCATCGAAAAGTTGCAAATTATAGTCTTGCCCCCATGACCAGCACCATCGGGAGACCAGTTTAAAGTCATAGTACTCGTCGCGGCTATATGCGGTCATACTCGGTCGTGGGAAAATTAGTGCAAACAAGCCCCAGTCGGTCACGAATTGTCAGTTTCTCATCAAAAACTTGTCGATTATTATCTTGTCCCCATGATCGGAACCGTCGTGTAACCAGGCCGGGCCATGGCAGTTGTCGCGATAGTGCACAGTTATGCTCAATAGGTGGAAAATCAGTGCAAACAATCCCTAATAAGTCACGAATTGTCCGTTTCTCATCGAAAGCATGACGATTATAGTCTTGCCCGCGTGAACGGCACCATCGGTGGACAAGGTCGGGGTCGTGGCACTTGTTGCGTACATATGCAATTTTACTCGGTCGTGGGAAAATCAGTGCAAACAAGCCCTAGTCAGTCATGGATTGTCAGTTTCTCATCGAAAACTTGCAGATTATAGTCTTATATCCATGACCAGCGCTGTCAGCAAACCAGTTCGAGGTCATGGCACTTGTCACGGTCGTGCACGATCATTCTCTGTAATGGGAAAAGCAGTGCAAACAATCCCCAGTCAGTCACGATTTGTCAGTTTGCCATCAAAAACTTGCTGATGATAGTCTTGCCTCTATGACTGGCACCATTGGAAGACCCAGTTGGGGCCGTGGCACTTGTCGCAGCCATATGCGGTCATACTCGGTAGTGGGAAAATCATGGCAAAGAATCCCCGGTTGGTCATGAATTCTCAGTTTATCATCGAAAACTTGCCGATTATAGTCTTGCCCCAATGACCGGCACCGGTGGGAAACAAGGCCTGGGCCGTGGCACTTGCTGCGACTGTGTGTGGTAATACTCGGTAGTAGGAAAATTAGTGCAAACAATCCCCGGTCCGTCACGAATTATCAGTTTGTCCTCGAAAACTTGTCGATTATAATCTTGCCCCCATGATTGGCACCGATGGGAAACAAGGTCTGGGTCGTGGCATTTGTCGCGGCCGTGCATGGTCATACTCGGTAGCAGGAAAATCAGTGCAAACAATCCCCAGTCGATAACGAATTGCCAGTTTGTCATCGAAAACTTACCGATTATAGTCTTACCCCTATGATCGGCACCGTCGGGAGACCAGCATTGGGAGGTGGCACTTGCCACAACCTTATGTAGCCGTACTCGATCGTGGGAAAATCAGTACAAGCAAGCCCCAATCGGTCACGAATTATCAGGTTGTCATCAAAAACTTGCAGACCATAGTCTTGCCCCTATGATTGGCACCGTTGGGAGACCAAGTTTGGGCCGTGGCACTTGTCGCGGCCATATGCGGCCATACTTGGTCGTGGGAAAATCAGTGCAAACAAGCCCCAGTTGGTCACGAATTGTCAGTTTCTCATCGAAAACTTGCCGATTATAGTGTTTCCCCATGACTGACACCGTCGGGAGAGCAGGTTGGGGCCTTGACACTTGTTGCGACTGTGCACGATCATATTAGGCAGTGGGAAAATCAACGCAAACAATCCCTAGTCAGTCATGAATTGACAGTTTGTCATCAACAACTTACCGATGATGATAGTCTTGTCAGTTTTCCATCAAAAACTTGCTGATGATAGTCTTGCCTCTATGAAAGGCACCATCAGGAGACCAGGTTGGGGCCAAGGCACTTGTCGCAGCCATATGCGGTCATACTTGCTTGTGGGAAAATCAGTACAAACAAGGCTTATTTGGTCACAAATTGTCAGTTTCTCATCGAAACCTTCCCGATTATAGTGTTGTCCCTATGACCTGCACAGTTACAAAACCAGGTCGGGGCTGTGGCACTCGCCACGGCCATATGCGGTGATGCTCGGTCGTAGGAAAATCAGTGCAAACAAGCCGCAATCGGTCACGAATTGCCAGTTTGTGATCAAAAACTTGTCGATTATAATCTTGCCCCTATGAACGACATTGTCAAGAAACCAGGTCCGGGCCGCGGCAAGTAGCAGTCATACTCAGTCGTGGGAAAATCAGTGCAAACAAAACCCAGTCAGCCACTAATTTTCAGTTTGTCATAGAAAACTTGCCGATTATAGTCTTACCCCCATGACAGGCATCGTCGGGAGACCAGGTCGAGGCCGTGGCACTTGTCATGGCCGTGCGCGGTCATACTCTGTAGTGGGAAAATTAGTGCAAATAATCCCCATTCGGTCATGAATTGTCAGTTTGTCATCGAAAACTTGCCGATGATAGTCTTGGCTCCATAAATGGCACCGTTGGGAGACTAGGTCGGGGCTGTGGCACTTGTCGCGACCATATGCGGTCATACTTGCCGATAATAGTCTTGCCCCTGTGACTTGCACCGTTAGGAGACCAGGTTGGTGCCACTTGCCGCTGTCATATGCGGTGATATTCGGTCGCGGGAAAATTTATGCAAAGAAGCCCTAGTCGGTTACGAATTGTCAGTTTCTCATTGAAAACTTGCCGATTATAGTCTTGTTGCCATCACCGGCACCGTGGGGAGACCAGGTCGGGGCCTTTGCACTTGCCATGGCCCTATGAGATCATACTCGGTCTTGGGAAAATCAGTTCAAACAAGCCCCAGTCGGTCAGGAATTTTCAGTTTCACATCGAAAACTTGCCGATTATAGTTTTGCCAGGGTGAACGGCACCATCGGGAGACCAGGTCGGGGCCATGGCACTTGCAGTGGCCATATGCGGTCATACTCAAATGTGGGAAAATTAGTGCAAACAAGACTAAGTCGGTCACAAATTGTTAGTTTGTCATCAAAAACTTACCGATTATAGTCTAGGCCCCATGACTGGCACCGTCGGGAAGCCAGGTCTGGGCCATGGCACTTGTCGCAGCCGTGCACAGTCATACTCAATAGTAGGAAAATCAGGGCAAACAATCCCTGGTCGGTCACAAATTGTCAGTTTGTCATCAAAAACTTGTCGATTATAGTCTTACCACCATGACCGGCACCGACGAGAAACTAGGTTTGGTCCGTGGCACTTGTTGCGACCGTGAGCAGTCATATTCGATAGTAGGAAAATCAATGTAAACAATCCCCATTCGGTCAAGAATTGTCAGTTTGTCATCGAAAACTTGTCGGTTATAGTCTTGCCCCCATGACTGGCACCGTCAGGAAGCCAGGTCTGGGCTATGGAACATGTTGCGGTCGTGCATGATCATACTCTGTAATGGGAAAATCAGTGCAAACAATCCCCAGTCAGTCACGATTTGTTAGTTAGTCATCGAAAACTTGCCGATGATAGTCTTGCCTCCATGACTAGCACCATTGGGAGACCAGGTTGGGGTCGTGGCACTTGTCACAGCCATATGCGGTCATACTTGATAGTGGGAAAATAAAGGCAAAGAATCCTTGGTCGGTCACGAATTATCAATTTGTCATCGAAATCTTGCCGATTACAGTCTTGCCCCCATGATCGGCACCGACAAGAAACTAGATCTGGGACTTGGCACTTGTCGCGACCTTGCACGGTCATACTCGGTAGTAGGAAAATAAGCGCAAACAATCCCCAATTGGTCACGAATTGTCAGTTTGTCATCGAAAACTTCCCGATTATAGTCTTGCCTCTATGACCGGCACCGTCGGGAGACAAGGGTTGGGTGATGGCACTTACCGCGACCTTATGCAGTCGCACTCGATCGTGGGAAAATCAGCGCAAACAAGCCCCAATCGATCACGAATTGTTAGGTTGTCATCAAAAAGTTGCAAGTTATAGTCTTGTCCCCATGACCGGCACCGTCGGGAGACCAGGTTGGGGTCATGGCACTTCTCGCGGCCATTTGTGGTCATACTTGGTCTTTGGAAAATCAGTCCAAACAAGACCTAGTTAGTCACGAAATTTTAGTTTCTCATCAAAAACTTGTCGATTATAGTCTTGTCCCCATGATCGGCACCGTCGTGTAACCAGGTTCGGACCATGGCACTTATTGCGGAAGTGCTCGGTTATACTCGATAGGGGGAAAATCAGTGCAAACAATCCCTAATCAGTCACGACTTGTCTGTTTGTCATCGAAATCATGGCGATTATAGTCTTGCCCGCATAATCGACACCGTCTGGAGACAAGATCGGGGCCGTGGCACTTGTCGTGGCCATATGCGGCTAGACTCGGTCTTGGGAAAATCAGTGCAAACAAGCCCCAGTTGGTCACTAATTATTAGTTTCTCATTGAAAACTTGTCAAATATAGTCTTCTCCCCATGATCGGCACCGTCGTGTAACCAGGTCTGGGCTGTGGCACTTATCGCAGACATGGACGGTTATACTCGGTAGGGGGAAAATCAGTGCAACCAATCCATAGTCAGTCACGAATTGTCCGTGTCTCATCGATTACATGCCGATTATAGTCTTGCCGCTATGACGAAAACCGTTAGGAGACAAGGTCGGGGTCATGGCACTTGTCACATACATATGTGATCATACTCGGTTGTGAGAAAATCGGTGCAAACAAGCCCCAGTCCGTCATGGATTGTCAGTTTCTCATTGAAAGCTTGCCGATTATAGTTTTGTCCCCATGACCGGCACCGTCCGCAGACCAGGTTGGGGCCATGGCACTTGCAGTGGCCATATGCGGTCATACTCGATTATGGGAAAATTAGTGCAAACAAGACTAAGGCAGTCACAAATTGTTAGTTTGTCATCGAAAACTTGCCGATTATAGTCTAGGCCCCATGACTGGCACCGTCGGGAAGCCAGGTCTGGGCTATGGCACTTGTCGCGGCCGTGCGCAGTCATACTTGATAGTAGGAAAATCAGGGCAAACAATCCTTGGTCGGTCATGAATTGTCAGTTTGTCATCAAAAACTTGTCGATTATAGTCTTACCACCATAACCGACACCTACAGGAAACTATGTTTGGGCCGTGGCACTTGTCGCGACCATGAGCAGTCATATTCGATAGTAGGAAAATCAGTTTAAACAATCCCCATTCGGTCAAGAATTGTCAGTTTGTCATCGAAAACTTGTCGGTTATAGTCTTGCCCCCATGACTGGCACTGTCAGGAAGCCAAGTCTGGGCCATAGAACATGTCGCGGTAGTGCATGATCATACTCTGTAATGGGAAAATCAGTACAAACAATCCCCAGTCAGTCACGATTTGTCAGTTTGTCATTGAAAACTTGCCGATGATAGTCTTGCCTCCATGACTAGCACCGTTGGGAGACCAGGTTGGGGTCGTGGCACATGTCGCAGCCATATGCGGTCATACTTCATAGTGGGAAAATAAGGGCAAAGAATCCCCGGTCCGTCACAAATTATCAATTTGTCATCGAAATCTTGCCAATTACAGTCTTGCCCCCATTATCGGCACCAACAGGAAACTAGATCTGGTACTTCGCACTTGTCGCGACCTTACACGATCATCCTCGGTAGTAGGAAAATAAGCGCAAACAATCCCCAATTGGTCATGAATTGTCAGTTTGTCATCGAAAACTTGCCGATTATAGTCTTGCCTCTATGACCGGCACCGTCGGGAGACGAGGATTGGGTAATGACACTTGCCGCGACCTTATGCAGCGGCACTCGATCGTGGGAAAATCAGTGCAAACAGGCCCCAATCGATCACGAATTGTCAGGTTGTCATCAAAAAGTTGGAAGTTATAGTCTTGCCCCCCATGACCGGCACCGTCGGGAGACCAGGTTGGGGTCCTGGCACTTCTCGCGGCCATATACGGTCTACTTGGTCTTTGGAAGCAATCAAGCCCTAGTTAGTCATGAATTGTTAGTTTCTCATCAAAAACTTGTCGATTATAGTCTTGTCCCCATGATCGGCACCGTCGTGTAACTAGGTTCGAACCGTGGCACTTATTGTGGCAGTGCACGGTTATACTCGGTAGCGGGAAAATTAGTGCAAACCATCCCTAATCAGTCACAACTTGTCCGTTTGTCATCGAAAGCATGACAATTATAGTCTTGCCCGCATGATCGACACTGTCGGGATACAAGATCGGGGCCGTGGCACTTGTCACAACCATATGCGGCCAGACTCGGTCTTGGGAAAATCAGTGCAAAAAAGCCCCAGTCGGTCACTAATTATTAGTTTCTCATCGAAAACTTGTCGATTATAGTCTTCTCCCCATGATCGGCACCGTCGTGTAACCAGGTCTAGGCCGTGGCACTTATCGCAGAGATGGACGGTTATAGACGGTAGGGGGAAAATCAGTGCAACCAATCCCTAGTCAGTCATGAATTGTCCGTTTCTCATCGATTACATGCCGATTATAGTCTTGCCCCCATCACGGACACCGTTAGGAGGCAAGGTCGGGGCCGTGGCACTTGTCACATACATATGCGATCATACTCGGTTGTGAGAAAATCAGTGCAAACAAGCCCCAGTTCGTCATGGATTGTCAGTTTCTCATCGAAAGCTTGCCGATTATAGTTTTGTCCCCATGACCGACACAGTCGACAGACCAGGTCAGGGCCGTGGCATTTGTCGTGGTCGAGCACGATCAGACTCTACAATGGGAAAATTAGTGCAAACAATCCCCATTCAATCACGAATTGTTAGTTTGTCGTCGAAAACTTGCCGATGATAGTCTTGCCTCCATGACTGGCACCATCGGGAGACCAGGTTGGGGCGATGGCACTTATCGCGGCCATATGCCGTCATACTCGATAGTGGAAAATCAGTGCAAACAATCCCTAGTCGGTCACGAATTGTCAGTTTCTCATCGAAAACATGCCGATTATAGTCTTGCAGCCATGACTGGCACTGTCGGGAGACCAAGTCGGGGTGCCGGTCGCGTGGCAGTTGTCGTGGCATTATACAGTCATACTCAGTTGTGGGAAAATCAGTGCAAACAAGCCGCAGTCGGTCACGAACTGTCAGTTTCTCAGCAAAAACTTGCCGGTTATAGTCTTGCCCCTATGACCGGCACCGTCAGGAAACTTGGTCTGGGTCGTAGCACTTGTCGCGGTAGTGCGTGGTCATACACGATAGTGAGGAAATCGGTGTAAACAATCCCCAGTCGGTCACAAATTGTCAGTTTGACATTGAAAACCTGCCGATTATAGTCTTGGCCCCATAACCAACACCGTCGGGAAACAAGGCTTGGGCTGTGGCACTTGCCCCGACCGTGCAGGGTCAAACACGACAGTAGCAAAATTAGTGCAAACAATCCCTGGTCGATCACGAATTGTCACTTTGTCGTCAAAAACTTGTTGGTTATAGTCTTGCCTCATCACCCTCACCGTCGACAAACCAGATCTGGGTTATGGCACTTATCGCGGCCATATGCAGTCGTACTCGTTCGTAGGAAAATCAGGGCAAACAATCCCCATTCGGTCACGAATTGTCAGTTTGTCATCGAAAACTTGCCGATTATAATCTTGCCCCCACCATCGGCACCAGCGGGAAACCAGGACTGGGTTGTGGCACTTGTTGCGGCCGTGCATGGTCCTACTCGGTAGCAGGAAAATCAGTGCAAACAATCCCCAGTCAATCACGAATTGTCAGTTTGTCATCGAAAACTTACCGATTATAGTCTTGCCCCTATGATCGGCACTGTCGGGAGACCAGCTTTGGGAGGTGGCACTTGTCGCGGCCTTATGCAGCCGTAATCGATCGTGGGAAAATCAGTGCAAACAAGCCCCAATCCGTCACGAATTATCAGGTTGTCATCAGAAACTTGCAGATCATAGTCTTGCCCCTATGACTGGCACCGTCGGGAGACCAGGTTGGGGCCGTGGCACTTGTCGCGGACATATGCGTCCATACTCGATCGTGGAAAAATCAGTGCAAACAACCCCATTCGGTCACGAATTATCAGTTTGTCCTCGAAAACTTGCCAATTATAATCTTGCCCCCATGATCAGCACCGAAGGGAAACAAGGTCTGGGCCGTGGCATTTGTCACGGCCGTGCATGGTCATACTCGACAGCAGGAAAATCAGTGCAAACAATCCCCAGTCGATAACGAATTGTGAGTTTGTCATCGAAAACTTACTGATTATAGTCTTGCCCCTATGATCGGCACCGTCCAGAGACCAACATTGGGAGGTGGCACTTGCTGCGGCCTTATACAGCCGCACTCGATCGTGGGAAAATCAGTGCAAACAAGCCCCAATTGGTCACGAAATAACAGGTTGTCATCAGAAACTTGTAGATCATAGTCTTGCCCCTATGACTGGCACCGTCGGGAGACCTGGTTAGGGCCGTGGCACTTGTCGCGGCCATGCTCAGTCGTGGGAAAATCATTGCAAACAAGCCTCAGTCGGTCACGCATTATCAGTTTGTCCTCGAAAACTTGCCAATTATAATCTTGCCCCCATGATCAGCACCGATGGGAAACAAGGTCTGGGCTGCGGCATTTGTCGCGGTTGTGCATGGTCATACTCGATAGAAGGAAAATCAGTGCGAACAATCCCCAGTCGATAACGAACTGTCAGTTTGTCATCGAAAACTTACAGATTATAGTCTTGCCCCTATGATCGGCACCGTCGGGAGACCAACATTGGGAGGTGGCACTTGCTGCGGCCTTATACAGCCGTACTCGATTGTGGGAAAATCAGTGCAAACAAGCCCCAATCTGTCACGAATTATTAGGTTGTCATTAGAAACTTGCAGATCATAGTCTTGCCCCTATGATTGGCACCGTCGGGAGATCAGGTTGGGGCCGTGGCGCTTGTCGCGGCCATATGCGGCCATACTCGATCGTGGGAAAATTAGTGCAAACAAGCCCCAGTCGTTCACGAATTATCAGTTTGTCCTCTAAAACTTCCCAATTATAATCTTGCCCCCATGATCAGCACCGACGGGAAACAAGGTCTGGGTTGTGGCATTTGTCGCGGCCGTGCATGGTCATACTCGATAGCAGGAAAATCAGTGCAAACAATCCCCAGTCGATAACGAATTGTCAGTTTGTCATCGAAAACTTACCGATAATAGTCTTGCCCCTATGATCGGCACCGTCAGGAGACCAACAATGGGAGGTGGCACTTGCCGCGGCCTTATACAGCCGTACTCGATCGTGGAAAAATCAGTGCAAACAAGCCCCAATCGGTCACGAATTATCAGGTTGTCATCAAAAACTTACAGACCATAGTCTTGCCCCTATGACTGGCACCGTCGGGAGACCAGGTTGGGGCCGTGGCACTTGTCGCGGCCATATACGTCCATACTCGGTCGTGGGAAAATCAGTGCAAACAACCCCAGTCGGTCACGAATTATCAGTTTGTCCTCGAAAACTTGCCAATTATAATCTTGCCCACATGATTAGCAGCGACGGGAAACAAGGTCTGGGCTGTGGCATTTGTCACGGCCATGCATGGTCATACTCGACAGCAGGAAAATCAGTGGAAACAATCCCCAGTCGATAACGAATTGTGAGTTTGTCATCGAAAACTTACTGATTATAGTCTTGCTCCTATGATCGGCACCGTCAAGAGACCAACATT
>JAOQMP010100583.1:0-15170 GCA_027563575.1 Erythroxylum pedicellare
TATGTTATTCCTAATCCTGCCTCTAAATTCATGTGATCATGAATTTGCTCATCCAAATCACACAAATTTAGTTAACTAGAACGCATTATTATAAGAGTAAACTTGTTTGCATTAAAATGTCCTTGAGTTTGTTCAACAAGCCTTCAACAAATAGATCTCTGTTTTATTCTTATAATAATGGAAGACAACAATCACATTCTCAACATGTACTTAATATTCTAAGGAGGGATTTTAATTTTATTTGTCTCATCAAACACAAAATTCCATGCAAAGTATCACATATATAAAACATACAATTTAACATGCATCTAATATATACCGACCATATAAATAAAGTATGAAACTTATGCACTTATAATCAAATTATATGCATAAAATATGGAGCTTGGTTTGATTCTAGCTATTTATCTTCATAATCTTAAATAATATTTCTAACTCTTTGGAAAAATCAAATTAGATTAAACTCATTGATTCCTAAATGAGTTAAATTCATATTCTTAATAGAAATTTAATTTGATTCAAAAACAATTTTCAAATTCAATTGGAAACTATTTCCAATTATCTTGAATCTTTTAAACAAAATTTAATTGAAAAAATTTTCCAATAAATTATGCTACTTATTTATTATAATTTAGAAAAACTCCTTTTACAAAATTATATAAGTAACATTTTCTAATCCAATTAGAAAGTAATTTCTAATCTCATTAGAAATTATTTTTCCTTAATTAGAAAACTATTTTCTAATATTAAAAGGAAACTACTTTCAAAATTAAATAAAACTCTTTAAATTTAAGTAAGAAAGCCATTTATTTTATTTATTTAGAGATTGAATTCTTAATTAATTATAAAATTTTTCTTTAATAAAACAGAAAACTATTTTAAAAATATTAAAGAAAGCATGTTTTTCTTAATTAATAAATGAAAACATTTTTTAAAACTTAATCAAGAAAAATACTTTTTCTAAGAATCACGAAACTTATTAGTCATAAATAAAGAAACAATTCCTAAATAAATTGAATAATAATTCTCTAAACAAATAAAGTTATAAATTTAATTTATCTCAATCAAGTTGAAATAAATAAATTTAATTGAGAAACATCTTTCTTAATTACTACAAAAACAATTTTTCTTAATTTTAAGGAGTCTAATTAATTAGATTAATTCTAATTTTAGAAACTATTTTTCTAATTAATTGATTTCAATCTAATTGAAACTAAATAATTCTTATTTTAGAAACTATTTTTTAAAAATTAAATAGGAATCAATTTAATTATTAATCTTAATCTTATTAAGAAAAATAATTAAATTAATTTTGAAATTGATTTTGAATTTAAAACTCTTTTAAATTTATGTTTGGTATGAAATTTACTAAGATTACATTAATCTTAAAACTGATAAGTCTTGTTCTTGATTTAGGTTACATTAGCCTTGAAACCAAACAAGACAAATCCTACTTTAGTCTCCAAACACCACTTATTCCACTCTTAAAATAAGCTTATTCCAGATCTAAAATAAGTTTTTCAAACTAGCCAAATACAACTGCTTTTGTGTATACATCCATCACCAGGGGCGTTTCGCCATTAGCAAAACAGCCATTTTTCCAAAATCCAGCCATGACCTAAACAGCCAAACAGATGCAAAAACAACAAGAACGTGATAAGTTTCTCAAACCCAACTTTTAGAATCTCATTCTGAAACTACGTGCGACTTCTTGATTTTTCTAGTAATAAGATTGTAGAGGCCATCGACGTAGCCAATTGATTTTTCAAGATACCAATATCGAGCACAAACAATAATCTTATTTAGACAACCAGAAAAAGCATAACTCCAATACAAAATCAAAGCATTGATTTATCAAAAACTGTAGATATGCATTCTTATTCTTAGAGTCTTTGTTTTCAAGAATCAATTACCAAAAGTAAGAATAAAGTGATGTGGTATACAAATTTTTAGAAGACCGTTTCCAAAAACTAATGCCTAGAAATCTAACCATATACACGAACAAGTATAAACCCAGCCTAATTCCAGAACAATTCTGGTTTAAGGCTGTATGAAATGTCCAGATATTCACATAATACAAAAAAAATACTGCTTTCTAGGCAACCACAACCCGAACGCCATCAACTTTCATATTTTCAGCAGTTATATAACGCAATCGCAAGCCTCTTATTCCAGAATTCCAGAACAATTTTGGTATTCGTGCTTTTTATATAGTTTATTCAAGAATCAGATCAGATCAGATTATAAGAACAAGAGTTTTTCAATTTCAAGTTGGATTAATAACAATCAATTGATTTTAATCAAGTTATATAATTAAATCCTGTCTCTGATACCACTACTGTGAAATCAAGCCGAGATTTTTTCCCAACTACAGTAGAGTAACTATGAAAATTTTCTTTTTTTTATTTCTAAAAAAATCACTTTAATTCTATAAAATGATAACACGTAAATTATAATAAATGTTCGACCTTTAATGGTATCCACATAATAAGTTGAGAGAATTTTGTAACTACAGAGGGTTAAGTAATAAGTGTTAGCTCCATAGTACTTAAGTCTATTTATAATAGGTCTCGGACGTTTTAGTAATTTAATTGAAATTAAATTCTAATTTTAATTAAAATTTAATTAGAATTATAAATAATTCTAATTAAGTACCAATCATGCCCAAATTAGATTCAATATCTCATATTGATCCTTATTTATTAAATATCTCATATTTAGTCATAAAATTTCTCAAACTTTAGTATTAAGTCCAATTTGTTTAAAATAACTTTGTTCTCTTCAACCCATTCTTTATGTGAGACCTATTAGGTTTCTAAATATGTTGGCAATGATTATAAATTATAATTATAATTTATAATTAGAATTAGATAAATTAAAAATCCTTCTAATTTATCTTTAATTCTCCAATTAAATAATTTATAATCATAGATCAGGATTAACATCTAGCATCATGTCACGACTACCCAAATATTGGGAATGTCAAAGTGGATTTGACTAATCTTTTCATGCATGATTCTTTTGTGTAATTAAATCATTCTATCATATAATGTTCCAATTAGACGTAGAGCATGAAATTAATGTCTACTCTATTTTGAGTCGAATTATATTAGTTTTCTACCATTAGTCATAAATTCAAATAGTGACATTTTTAAACTATTTACAAATCGTCATTCTATCTTGGCCAAGGATTTTCCGAATCAATACTAATCGAGAACAATAGAACATTATCTCTAATTACTTTAGGATGATGAATCCTATCTTGATCACTTAACTACCTCTATGTAGTTAATGCTATACTACATATTAAATGGCCTATGATTAAATAGATAGTAAGTCTAATCAAAACATAGCAATCCCCATATAAGATAACTTTGATGACCTCAAGTCAAAGGATCACTTATGCAATCAATACAATGAGAATTCCATATATATAGAATTAATGTCTCAAATCGATTGATCATATCAGGTCTATTTATTGAACTCGTTCTCTAATAAGCACCAATATGTTTATTTAAGTATTTCTATACTTTAGCCTATAAGATTGACTACTTCCTTCATAAGGAGAAACATAGCGTGTGCTAGTCTTTCTGCGTTAGATCAATGTCCAATATTAATAGAACAATAACTAGGAACAATTTATGAATAATACATAAATACAATATGAATCTCATAATTGCAATATCATTATAATTTTATTTTTAATGTACAATTATTCCATAGACTTTGTCATATACATCTAAACATGTACAAGATAAAGAATGCATTTAATAATTGTCACTAAACTACAACTGATTGGTTGTAGGGCATAAACCAACATGTAATTGATGTTGGGAAACAAAACATACAACTCTAAAATCAACCAAAGAGTAACAACAAAAAACTCTTTAAGTTTAACTAGCAAATTAGAATAAGAATAAGAAACTCGGTAAAGAAGCAAACACTAAGATTTACGTAGAAAACCACTTAATGTAGAGGAAAAACTAAAGGCTAAACTGATAAGCAAATCCATTAAACTCAAATAGGATTTACAAAATTTAATATCTCATCCCACAACTACAAGTTGCTTCACAAAAATTTAGGATTGAAATTAACATTGCTTTATGAATCCACAAACTCTCAAACCAACATGAAAACAATAAAGAAAGGGATGAGAATACTATACTACTTGCTCTCTTTCTATGTTCCTCACTTTTATTTTTTTGGCTACTCACACATACAAAACCTATGTATATTCTCATTCATATCATGAAATAGGTTTTTTTTTTTGCATTATTCACAGTCATATACACAACTGTGTAAGTTATTGTATCTCTTCAGCACCGCCTCACTCGTAGATGTACATGATCACAAAAAGCTATATTGGTTTCACATATGACAATGTAAGTAATGAATACAGGCATGTACACAACCATCTATGTCTTCACTCTTCATGTCCTTCTTCATACAGTTCCAAAGACTTATATGGTTGATACACATGGTCGTGTAAGTAAAGAACATGGGTGTGTGGCTGTAACACCCTAAGTTAGAGGTTAGAAAATTGAGGAATTATAGTGCATTATATGCTTTGCATAATTGAGTATTCACTGATATGCACTTAAGAATTTTCGGACTCATACAAAATAATTGTACATAATGGCATTTTTAGGTAAAACAGATTTACAAAATTGTGAATCATGGATTATTGGTGGTAAAAATTTATTTGGAGACTATTAGTAATATTTTAGAATTTTTGGGAATTTTAGGAATTTTTCTGGAAATTTTAGGATATTAGAAAAAATAGACAAATGACATTGTGACATGTGGTAGTCTTAGATGTTGACAAATGACATTGTGACATGTGGTAGTCTTAGATGTTGCCACGTGTCACTAGGATAATAATACACTTATGTATATGTGTTAGAAAGCAAAAACTAGATCACTGTAACTTTGTTGCTCTTTGGTTCTATTTTGATCTTCACCGAACCATAAAATTGATCTTTGCATAAGTATCCTTTGCAACACAAATTATCCATTTCAACTTTTAGTTTGCTTCTCTTTAATCTTGTTTTTCCCTCCATCTACCGGAAAACGCTACTCTTCACTATCATAGTTGGAATTCGTTTTAAGAATCAAGTAAGTGATGTTTCTAATTTTCTGAGTTCTGTGAATGATCCTAATGATGTGTGAGTGTTGTAAATAAACACATGCATAAGTTATGTAAGTTGAGTAGTTTTGGTGATAGTGATGAGAAAGATGAGTCATGTAAGAGAGAGAGAGATTTTGGATGAGTTCAGAAGAATGTGAAGATGTTGTAATACTGATTGCAAGTAGTTAAAGAGAAACTTAGTGAAGTAGATAAATGCAGAAAAGTATAAAAATTGTATAGGTTTGGTTCTGTGTTGAATCTGGAATTGGTTTTGAGTGGATATAAACACACAGTAGTTATAGAAAGTGAACCTGTAGTTCGAATTTATGATGTGTATATTGGATCTTGATTTTGAGTTATTCTGGAGTAAGGTGAGTTAGAATGGAGATGATATATAGTGAAAAAAAAGTTAAAATGTTTTACATGAAGAGTTAGGATTGATGAAGATGGAAGAAGGAAAGTGCAGAAAAGTTAGAAACGGTGTGAATGAGAATCAAATTTTTGATGTTGGTATTGAATCTCAGATTTTTTATTTATTTGAAGTTGTGGAGCTGAAATGGAAGTAGAATAGTTGATTAATGCTTTGAATGTTTTGTTTATAATGTGTAAAAGTAAGAAAATCTAGAAAATGAATCAAAGAAGAAGAGGAAAAACAGGTGCGGTGAAGAAGAAGGAAGAAGCACGATCATGACTTGGCTAAAGAGGTTGGCAAATCATGATCATGCTTCAGAGGTTGGCGAATCGTGATTGTACTAAAGCACAATCATGATATAGCAGGTCCACTCGGAGTGTCGCGGTCGTGCATGTGCATGATTCCAACTTCCTTGGTTATCCAAAGGAGGTTATTTTCTGAACATACTTTAATCTTTTTATCATAACTTCTTCACCCAACATCTAAATGACTTGATTCTTAAACCAATGGACTAATAAGACATTTATTTTCATACTCACCAAAAATTATAATCATCTGACGTGTATTGATTGATTAACTTAAGATGGAAATGTGACTGTGCTGAAGTATGATAACTGGGATGATTTTTACTGAACATACTTCGGTAATTGGACTATATCTTGATTTGTATACCTAAGAATGAGATGATTATTAATTTTGATTAAACTAAAGACATAAGAATATTGATTGTCTGAAGAGATTTAATTCTAATTCTACCTCTAAGAATTTCAAAATCTGAATGGAAGTTAAGAAGAGAATTCTGTTGAAGCTTAAGTACAGTCTAAGATCTTTTGAGTATAACTTTCGGTATATAGAACCAAATGGAGTCTCATTAGAAACTTAAGAATTGGGAGAACAGCTTTCTAGAAGGAAGTATTATCAAATTACCTTGCTTTCTTAATGAGAATAATTAAGCAAAGTGGATTCGAAAGTTGGTTGTGAGATAAACCTAGATTGAGAAATTGAGTATTGTTTCACATGATTGATAATGTGACAAGATTAAGGATAAGAAACCCTGGAATTTTTCATGAACATGCATCATAAATATTTGGTATACATGAATGTGCATAAATAATTTCATAATCATTCAAAATACTGATATGTGTTTGTATTAAATGTTATAAAGGAATGCATAGAGCGCGATCACTTCCAGATATTGCTAGGAGCTCAAGCCAATAAGCAAAAGGGAGCTTTAGTAAGTAATTTAGATGGTCAATTTTATAAGTAATTCAATAAGTAATATTTGATAGTTTTGCTTTGATTGTTTTGTCTGCTAATGATTTAGATCATTGAATGATTTGCGAAGCTGTAAGAATGTGACATGCTCGAACACATGATCCAAAAACATTGATACATATGTGAATTGAATTTCAAAAGTTTCTATTTTTGAATCTGATTAGTCCTAATTGTGGGTAAATAGGCATGCTTAAAAGGGTTTGCAGTTGTTCCTGTGACAATTCGGTGTCTGACACTTCAGTGTCTCTTGTTATCGAGACTTCTGTCTCTCCTGTTATCGACACTTCAGTGTCTCTTGCTGTCGAGACTTCTGTCTCTCCTCTTATCGACACTTTGGTGTCTCTTGTTATCAAGAATTTTGTCCCTCCTGTTATCGACACTTTGGAGTCTTTTATTATCGAAACTTTTTTCTCTCCTATTGCATTACGGTGTCGAGACTTTTATCTCCTATGGCACTTCAGTGTCGAAACTTTTGTCTCTCCTGTGACACTTCAATATGGAGACTTCGGTCTCTCATGAACACTTCAGTGTTGAGACTTCAGTCTCTCTTGTATAATTCTCATTACCTGCTTCCGTGAATGGATTAATATTCATCTGATTTTCTTATTCTGAGATATGTTTGATTGTTTACCTAAACAAAGATATTATATTATGATTTTGAAGGGTTTATACCCTCTTTTGATATTCAGTTCTATTTTCTGTACAATCTGTTTTAAGATACATTATGTTTGAATTGTTCGTTTCGATAAACTGTTAATGCATGCTTTTATTACATCATGATTCTGTATAATTCGTTGTTAGTTTATGTATAAATTAGTTATTACTCACTAAGCTATATGCTTAGCACGATAGATTTACCCTGTGTAGGTTCAAAGAGAGGATTATAAGGACTGGGACAAATCAACTGCAATGGCCAATGGAGTCTGAGTTATTATTTTGATAAAACATGTATTTTTGCTTTTATATTGGCTTGTATCTCAAGTGTATAACTTTGAATTTTTGTAAGTTGTAATAACTATTTCCGGGCTAATTTTGGTTTGAAACAAGTTGTTTTAAGTTCAGCGTATAATATGATGAATGTTTGTTTTGAATTCATGGAAGATTTTGAATGATATGCTTCAGCGAAATGTTTTGGTTTATTTGTACTAACTTGTGTGGCATCCACATATCCTCCCAGGGGGAATTTGGGTGTTACTGATGATATAAAGTTAAAACTATCTTAATTGAAAATAAAACATCACAATGTACATAATAAGTCTTTGTAATTCAAAGCAAATGACTACAACAATCCTAACATCCTAGTGATCGCTGGTCCTCTAAGGTGCTACCCCTCGCCTTCAACTCATCCACCTCATGTCTGAGCTAAGCTATGGCGTCCATCAATCTGTCCACTATAGTTTGAAGCCGATTGACTTGATTGGATTGCAACTCTCTACTAGATGTTGTTGTATTGTACGTGGAGGATTGCAAATAACATGTGTTCGCAAATGAACCTAGCCCAAAGATCTTTCCATGACGGTCCCTACCACCCACAACATCAAGATACGTCTGACTCTCATCAACTGGTTATTCTTGCTGAGACTATCGCTGAATGGTTTCTTGTATTTGGTCCTATTAGGAAGTAATGTTTATATTAGTAAGTGATAATTATTAAGAAATAATAATAAAGCATTAATTTCACATACATTCAATTTTCTATATCGGCTGTTGACGAATGTTACACTGTCATGATTCTTCTTGTAAGTGTGCAAAAACACCTTAGTAGGTGTAGACCTCATGCCCATAGACTTCTCCTGCATATTTAACCTAAAATGTTAGATGTGAACTAGATTTTATAAAAATTTTGGTAGAGTTTCCTCTATTTTTACGATATTCTCCCTGTTGAACAAATAAAATAACTCAACACAACCATATATGTCACCAGAAATTTATACCATTATCATTATCCATAATACACATATTTTCATTTGAAAATTAACTCATCAATTTAAATTAAAATACAATAAAGTAAAACATTTACAATATAAGTGTCAAGTTTAGATACTTACAAGTCTCTCTACATACTTGTGGTGGGTAATTGATCCTCCCTATGTACGGGAAGACTCTCTCCCCCGAGGCCTCAATGTCTGTTAGTGGAGTTACACCCTGAGATGGACATTACCTCAGGTGATGTCCAATACTCCCGCCAACAACTCCATATTTGCTTCGAAATATAGGCGATCGTACACCAGCCTTGTGTATAGCATCAATAAAGTCGCGATAACGTATATGAACTCGCCTCTTCCATACTTTATGTATGATAGCTTCGAAACCAAAATCTAAAAAAATTGTTTTGAAATAAAAACAAACAAATTTTGAACTACTATAATGTAATAATATTTATCTAATTAATGTATACAAATCAATATAAAAAGAAAAAAGTTATTGTACCTTAAACTCCTGAAAGTAAATTCCCTTTATGGCCTGAGTGATATTCTTCCACACATAACTCTTAGGATCAATCCTCTCCTTAAATTTAGATGTCATATTTTTGGAATACAGTCCAGTCATAATCAACCTAATATAAGAAGTAATTTTATACCATGAAAAAATTGATAAACCTATAACTTAATTAAAATCATATAATGTTTGATTTGATTTCACTTACAAATTATTGATAATTATTATGTACTTTCTTCCATCAGGTCCCTCAGCTCCAGACTGGCGATCGTCTCCTCCATCCGATAAAGGGGTAGTGGATGATGTCTGAGTTAGGGTAACATGACAAGCAGAAGGTGATGTCTCATCTATAACTGTAGGCCCTAGAGGGGGAGGAGATGATTCAGTTCCAACTGCAAACTGTGACGGTTAACCTTCACAATAAGTACCCCAGAACATGAGTCTGAACTTGGGCAACATTACCTCGTGCTGTCTCTTTGGTCCCATACTTCTACCTGAAATTCATTGTTTATTGAATTTTTTAGAAATATAAGAATTTGAATTCAATATTTTACACAATATATGGAAAAGGAAATAAGGCGATTTGTTGAATATCATATTCAAGTACAAGCAACGAAATAGAAGGTTAACAATTTTTAAAGTCATAGAATAAGAACAATAATAGCCTACACTCAATAGGACGCAAGTTGACCCCTAACTAGTAGGGAGGTTGATTAACAAATTCTTACAAATACAACAATAAATCAACTTTAATGTTGAGTCTAGTGTATTGCATTGATAAATAACAATGATATAATTATTTTCTTGGATTCCATGGGACATGAGAGTCAGTAAAAGTAAATGAGTCCTCGATGTCTAGATTCCTGAGAAGAACACACCAATTGAAATAGTGATACTTCTTCACTCAGGTGTAGCGTTTTTAACACCTTCTTGTAACAGTGTTTCCACTATAGCTTAACTTATAGAGGATATAATAAAGGAGTCGTTAGATTTAGTATGGAAGACTCACTCTCTTGATGAACTACCAGTACTAAGCAGTTTACCTAAAGAACAATCATTATAGAACTTAGATAATGTCAAGTTAGAAAACTGTTAAATGAACCAAAACTGGATATTAATGCATACGTGAATGTCCAGATGAGGTTTGTGGAATTGATGAATTTTCCAAAAGAACTGATCTCCCTAATCCTTTATAGACCGTTGTGACATCGCTCTCGCCTCTATCGATATGCATGTCATCTTCAAGATTCAGGGAAGCTTAAAACAACATGTAGTGTAGACCATCAAATGTGAATATATAAAATAGCTTCATAAAAGCAAATGAGATGTACATAATAAGGAAAGTGACATTGTCCAGATGATGAAGCAGAAGAAGTAAAACGATCATTAGTGTATGAAGTGGAGATTTTTCCTGCATTTTTATTCCTTTGGTTGTTGGGACAATTTTGCCACATTTCTCCCAACGGAATGAATTACTACCATCTGGAACCATTCGCCATATCGACATTCCTTAATTAAGATTTTTAATTAAATACTTTACATAATATATTGAATAGGAAATAATTGATTTGTTGAATAAAATATTTAATTACAAACACAAAATTAATCGCTATCATAACCTAATTGTAAATTACAACCATCTTCTTTTTCGGAAGAATAAGAATCAAACTTCGGCTCCTCTTCAGATCTCTGACAGTCGTCGTCCTCTCTAAATAAAATTTCAACATATTCATTAGATGGATTGTTCAAAAGTTCATTATCGTCATATGTGACAGATACATTTATAAAATAAACATTTTCTTGAAACGCTTCACTTTCAATTCTCTGGTCTCCTTTTCCATGTGATTCAAAAACTCCTCTAAGTTTAACTTTGCAAACTGCCAACCAATCTGACTTATCTCGTCATAAGCTTAGAAAAGGGACATAACACACCTATTTTGCTTGTATTGTCAATACGAAAGGTTCAAATTGTCTCAATCTTTTTCGGTTGTTGATTTCAAATAAATTGTATCAACTATGCACTTTTGTTCCAACATTTAGAGTCGAGTCATACCAATCACATTTAAATATCACACATCGCTTTTTATTGGCAATGTAGGGTACTCAACTTCAAGTATCTCGATAATTTTACCATAGTAATCCATCAATTCTCTCTATATGGAAACTCCATTATTTATTGTTGCCATGTGATGACCATGATATTCTGTATGATATTTGTATCTATTAACGAAATACACTAGATACGATTTAACAGTTCATAGAGGTCCCTCTGCAACATCACAAATGAACTTGTTCTCTATTGGATTTTCTAAGGCCTACATAAAATAAATTTTCATATGAAAGAGTATAATGTCATTTCAACACTTAAATCTTGTAATTCAATTATAAGGATATTTGTAAGTGAAAACTTACATATCTTTCAAACCATGGAGGAAAGTGTCTTCTAACTTCTTCATTTATATCATCATGTGTGTTGTCTGACATTATCTCACGTAACAATGCCTCGTATAATCTAAATACATTATTATATGTTTCAGTTATTAACAACACAAAATTTGAAAACCAAAATAATCATGTTGAACTTATTGCACGAAAGGTTGAACCTCTTGACAGTTCAATAAAATGTAACCATAGGCAGCCTCAATTTCTTCTTCTGTTACCATTCTTCTTATTGCATGTCCATATGTTCGTCCAGGATATGTGAAAATGGATAAGTTACCATCAGCATGACTCGTTCCTCCCTCATTATCATTACGAGGAACTTTTATTTCTCTTGTGCGAATATACAGCTCAAAATAATGTGAACAAAATATACTAGCTTCCTCCACTAAATAAGCATTACGTATCAAACCTTCAATTCTAGCCTTGTTTTTAACATTTTTCTTCAAGTGATGCAAATACCTATATTAGAGAATATGGTTATTACAATTTACTAGTTAAAACATGTTATTACTTCAGTTACAATAATTTTTGTTAAATTACTTCTCAAACGGATACATCCAACGATTTTGAACTGGACCAGCTAGTTTTGCCTCGTGTGCTAAATACACATGTAGATGCTCTATATAGTTAAAAAAGCTTGGAGGAAAATCCCTTCTAACTTGCACAAAATTATTGGAATTTTCCTTTCTAGTTTTTCCATTTCAACCAACTTGATTTCAGGTGATGTTAAACTTTTGAAAAACAAACTTAATTATGTTATTACTTCCTAAACCTTATTCAGTAACAACTCCCGAAATGAAATTAGAATTAGCCTTCACATAAACATACGACAATCATGACTTTTCATCCTAAATAATTTGTACTTCCTTATATCCACACACTTTGTCAAGTGTAACATGCTTTCGGATATTTACCGGTGCGAAGATCTTTATGTAACTCATTCTTTCTACAAAAAAGTTGCAAATTAGCTCGTGATTTTTCATTGTCTTTTATCCTCCATTCAATGTTCATTATAGTATTGAACAAATTGTCAAAAATATTTTTTCAATATGCATTATATCTAGATTATGATGTATCAAATTAGTTTTCCAATATGAGAAATCCTAAAAAATGATTTGTTTTCTCCAACCAAAGTTCCTACTAATGCTTGTATTAACTTCATCAGCTCAGCTTCAAGTTCTCTAACTTTCAACAAACCTAATTCATCAATCTCTTTCAAAATCTCTCTACCAACTTTGTGAGGGGAAGAGCTGTTTTTATCATCTTATTTTTAATGAAATTTTGTTTATTGCATCTAAATGGATGATTTGGAGGAAAAATTTTTCTGTGATTGTCAAACCAACATATTTTTCCCCCATTTGGAAGATAAAACACATCAGAATCATTGTCACAATAAGGACAACCCAATTTTCTAGTTGTGCTCCATCTAGACAACATGGCATATGTCGGAAAATTACTAATGGTCTACATCAAAGTTATTTGATAGGTATTTGATTGTTCATATATTTAATTATTTACACTTAGCAATTAATGATACAAAAATGCTTAAAATACTCACTTTAATTCATATGTAATTTTAGGTTAAATTTGGAAGTAAAGAAATTAAAGTGAGTCGAAAGTACTGCATTTGAGTTATTTTCTTATTTTGATGGAGTAAGAAGAAGAAAATTAAAAGATATGAAGAGTACAAGAAAAATGAAAGAACAAAGAAGATAAATTAAAGATTGCATCGCATACTCGTACAGCTACGTGAATATTATGATTCAATAATAAAACAATTGCATAAGAAGAAAGTAACATGATTTTGCATGTATTGGACTTAAGATGTTGAAGCAACACTGCGGCAAATAAGGAGCAAAATGGCAGCGCAGCACACCATGGGCAGTTTCAAAACGACAGCGCAGACGAGGAGAGGCAGCAGTTGGAGGACGCTGTGCGTTACAGGCATAACGTTTCACATAAAACGCAGAAGACGAGGTCGCATGAGAAGGGGGTGCTGGGAAGTTTTGCGGAACAGTTAAAAGAACCTCGCTTATTAATTCGTCCCATCAAGGAACAGGACACACAATGGCAAGAAACGTCGTGAGAGGTCTGTCGTTTAACGCAGATTTTCTGCGTTACACGCAGGCAAGGAGTTGCGTGCGTACGAGAAGGGCTGTGAGGGTGGTGAGAGGCAGTGAACAATTAAGTGGACACTAAGTTTATTTGTCCAATCTAAGCAATAGTGAGGAGAGCAGAAGGTGGTGTGGAGAGAGAGGTGAGAGATGAATAGTGCGTTGGAACTAAAATATAAATTGTCTCGTCGATGAATAGTAAATAGTAGAAGCTTAGGCATAAAAGGATAGAAGACAAGGTTTTCAGTTAAGGATTAAAATAGGGTCTTAACTACTTTTTCGGGAAAGATTCATAAAAGGCTAGACATCTTGATACCGGTTTGGAGGTGACATCAATGCCAACGACCCAGGTTAAGTATTTTTATTATTTTATTTTTCATTTCTCTCATTAGAAATTGATTGTATTATCTCATGTTAGTTAATTTGGGTATTATGTATGGATAATCAAATTTTCGTTATTGTTCGGTTATTTATGTATGAACCCATTGGGTATTGTGAGATGATAATGTTAATGCATTCATTGAGTTGTTAATTGCAAATCTATTGCTAGAATTTCAATATAATATATCATTGTTATGTTGAAATTCATATGTAGCGATTAATGATTCGTAATCATTAACGATAACATGACCTAGGATAAATGACGTATCGTATGTGGTTGTTGCTTTGATTAATCAGTTTTTCTAATTCGTAATGCTACTGCCTAATTAAATTTAGAGATCGTATCTTAGGATAGTCGGTGGTTATGTTTAATTAACAATCGTATATTGATTAAACAAAACCTAAGGAAAAACTCGGGTTAATTGTTAACTCACGATTAATAGTTTCTAGGAGAGGTTAAAGAAAAACAAATTAATGAAATATGCTTAATTAGTGTGTAAGCTGAGATTGAGTCAAAGAACCGGGTCTCTACCGAATTCCCCACTTTTATCATTTTTTGCATGCTTTCTTTAATTTGATTTTATTAGTTAGTTTCATTTTATTTTCTTCTTTCAAAATCCAAAATCCCCCCTGTTTTTCCTAAACATCTATTAATTTCATTTTATAAACTTTGTACACACTCTATGTGGAATTGACCTGACTTTCCACTACTATAGTAGTAGGCGTAGATATTTTATTTTGATAAGCGTAATGACATGTGGTCAAATTACCTTTGCCCACATTACAACCTTGAAAAGTTCTTTGATTCATGATTTTGCATGTGAATTTTAGTGGTGGAGAAATGAAATGGTATGCAAAGTTATAGATTGTCATGATCATGAATGCTGATGAGTGTACTCATTGATATATTTTAGTTAAACACATTTTTCGAATCTACCATTAGATTGCTCAGTTTTTGAAGATGATGAATGTTGATTGA
>JAOQMP010100638.1:0-15168 GCA_027563575.1 Erythroxylum pedicellare
CTAATAAATTGACAATGATTATAAATTATAATTATAATTCACAATTAGAATTAGAATTAGATAAATTAAAACTTCTTTTAATTTTTCTTTAATTCTTCAATTAAATAATTCATAATCATAAATCATTATTGACGTCTGGCAACATGACATGATTACCTAAACATCAAGAATGTCAAAGTGATTGATTTAACCTATCCATGTATAGCTATAATGTATAATTTAATCCTTTCGTGGATAGAGTATGGATACAATGTCTACTCTTATCATCCAATAATGCTAATTATTGCTAATTAGTAATTGATTTACGAGACCCACCTCCTTTTACTCCTATTCTGAACACCATTCACCACAATTATAGTGCAACTGTCTCAGTTCACCCAGTCCCTGATAATGATGAGTAGGACCTAGCTTGGCTGGAAGAGGACCCGGTTGAGATTACGGAGGGGATATCAACATAGTGCCAGGAGAATTTAGCATGGGCATCGAACTATCTAACATATTTAGAGGCTTATTAAATAAACAGTGGGAGAGGTCGTAGTGGTCAAGCTACTAGGCCGAAAGATTGGATTCAATATGCTTAAAACAAGGCTAAACACAATGTGGAACTTAAAAGGACCAATAAAGATCGTAGACATAGATAATGATTTTTACCTGATCAATTTTATGGAAGAAGAGGATTATATACATGCGCTCACCAAGGGTCCTTGGGTGATCTCCAACCATGTACTTTCAGTCCAACCCTGGAGCCCAGAATTTCGCCCCTCTTTTAGAAAAATCTTATTATAGCTTGGGTCAGATTTCTAGAACTTTCTATAACACGATATCATCCCTCCATCTTAAAGGCTCTAGGAAATCTAGTAGGCCGTATAGTGAAGATAGATGATTATACACAACAATCTCAAAGAGGAAAATTCGCGAGAGTTACAGTAGACATTAACATCAATACCCCGCTGCACTCCATAGTTTAACTTGATGGAGAAATTATCAAGGTCGTTTACGAGGGCCTGCCTCAGATTTGCTTCTCCTATGGAATGGTTGGGCATGGCGTGATGGATTGTCATAAAAAGTATTGTCATCCAAACCTCAACGAAATGATCCAATGATGTGACAGGAGAGGCAGCAACCATCACGAGACTTCGAGGGGCTTAAGGTACATAATACTGACAGACAATGATACACCTGTAACTCTGAATGAATATCCTCTACCTATAGAGGAGAACCAAAGAGAAAACATTACAAAGAACTTGGAATTGAATCATTTATAGACTGGCAAAAACTCGAGAAAAGAAGGGCCCTCTCATAGGGACATCACCGGAAAGCCCAAATAAACTGAATTCTATAACCAGACTACCAATATACCTAAGTCACCAAGGGCCCACATAAGCCAAAATACTCGGTTCCAAAGTCAATGACTGAGGAGTCTCAATGAAGTAAAACAAACCATGTGGCCATCTCACTTCGCTCTCATCAAGATTTGGTAATTCAAGATAACTCTTTCACGCTAACGATGAATGACGATATGGGGGCAGGGACATGGAGGAGGACATGTATGAAACATGCATAACCACTACACTGTCTATATCGATCAACAAACACATGTTGCCCCCATCTAGGCCACTAGATCCTGGCCAAGATTTAGGATTGGACAGTGAGACCTCAAATGTACCCGATTCACAGATGGAAGAGTTACCACAGAACTCCATGTCCAACACCTGTAGTATACAGATGGAACAGCTAGTAAACACTTATGCCTAATAAGGTTTACTTCTTCTCTCGTACAATTTTTTCTATGTCTTTATTCATATGGAACTATTAAGGGGCAGGAGGTAAGACCTTCAAGCCGATCCTTAAAAATTACATCCGAATTCATAATCTATTACTTGTTTTGGTTGGGCCAAGAATAAGTGGGACATGTGCATTGAAAGTTATTCAAAGCTTGGGATTTTCTTAGTCATTCAGGGTGGAAGCAGAGAGATTCTTGAGAGGTATATGGTTGTTATGGAAAACAGATATTGAGGTTCGAATCCTACTAGCCCACCGTCAATTTATTTATGTTAATAATAAATGGGATCAGACGTCTTTTGACTTCACTACCATTTATGCTAGCCTTAACTATAATTTATTGCACTTTTTATGGAAGAATCTACATAGAATTGCTTGATCAACCTCCAAACCATGGATTTTGGGAGGGGACTTCAACACCAAGCTAGAGAGCAATGACAAACGTGGAGGTTCTAGACTCCAACCAATAGTCAATAAGCGGTGTCGACCATATTTAATGTTCTCAACTATAAGATCTTGGGTTTTTAGGGCCAAGATTCACTTGGAGACGAGGGCAGATTCTTGCTAGACTGGACTGTATTTTCTGCTTTACTTCCTGGCAGTCTTCATTCCAAGAAACTACAGTGACTCCTCTACCCTTGCTCAAATCAGATCACAGACCACTTCTGGTAACACTGAAACAAAGCACTCACTAATTGTCGACCACTCGACCTTTTAGATTTTAGTCAGCTTGGTTGATCGATGACTGATTTACACAGATTGTGGAAGATACTTGGAATCCTGAAATAACCGATATTACCGATGCGCTCAGGGATGTTTCAGAAAAACTTCAGCATTGAAACTATACAAGTTTCGGTAACATTTTTAATCATAAGAAAAGGCCCCTGGCACGGCTTGAAAGCATTCAGAAAATAATAGAAGACAAAACTTCGGATTCTCTAAGGGACCTAGAGGAATATTTACACTCTAAACTAGAACAACTCATTTGCCAAGAGGAACTTTATTGACATCAACGTTCAAGATGTCAGTGGTTAGGCCAAGGAGACAGAAATACCAAATACTATCTTACTATTACAACTGCCAAATGCTAGAAAATGAGGATCGCCACACTGAAGGATGAAAATGGATGCATTGGTATGGACACAAATAGTATCAAAAAGATAGCGAAGAACTTCCTTCGGAAACTTTATACGACAGAAATAATCATAACTCTAGCACTTCCTCTTAGAGGCCTTTTTTCACCCCTCTCCCATCAAGCTATAATTGGCATGGAAGGTCCAATTCTTTCGAAAGAAGTTAAGATGAAATTCTTTGATATGGCATCTAATAAGGTACTGGATATTGATGGGTTTACAACGTTATTCTATCAATCCCAACGGGAGATTGTTGGGTCTTCTCTGTCACTTTTTTCCAGAAAATACTCAAACATGAATTATAAGAAGCTGAATTGAATCATAAAATTATGGCTCTCATTCCCAAACTTCCTTCTCCCATATCAATCACTCAATTCAGGCCAATTGCATTATGTTCAGTGCTCTACAAGGCGATTACTAAGATTATTGTGAACCGTCTCAAACTCATATATATGGGCTTGTAGCTCCTACTCAATGTAGCTTTTTTCCAGGAAGACTGATTACTGATAATATTATTATTGCCCAAGAGGTCATCCGTACCTTGAAATGAAAATCTGAAAAAAAAAAGGGATACTAGCGATAAAAGTAGACTTTGAAAAAGCTACGATAGGCTTTCCTGGGATTTTATCAAAGATACTCTTATCGATATTAGACTTCCTGAATCTTCGATACAACTTATTTTGAAGTGTGTTTCATCGGTTTCTATGCAAGTGAATTAGAACAAAGAACTCAGTGAAGCATTTACTTCCTTCAGAGGTATCTAACAGGGCGACCCACTATCACCCTACCTTTTTGTACTATGTATGGAAAGATTAGGTCACCTAATAAAACACTCAGTGTCCCAAGGAAGATGACAGCTCATTAACTAAGTAGACGGGGTCCGGCTCTATCTCATTTGTTTTTCGTGGATGATCTTATATTGTTCTCAGAGGCCACAATCAACTAAGTGCATATAATTCGAGACACATTGAACACTTTTTGTACAGCCTCAGGATAACAAGTTAGCCAAGAAAAATCCCGTTGTTTTTACTCCAAGAATGTACATCATTTTGTGGCACGATACTTAAGCAAAGAATTGGGTTTAAGCAGATGAACGACCTCGAACGCTACCTCAGAGTGCCCTTTTTGCATGAGAGAGTCAATAAAAGAACATATCAACATGTACTAGATAAGGTGCAATGGCGTCTTTCAGGTTGGACGATAAACCTTTTATCGTTCGTAGGGAGAATCTCATTGACACAAGCTATCATATTTGCTCTTCCCACTTATACAATACAGACGATTCGTCTTCCTCAAAGTCTTTATGATGACTTAGAAAAATTAATGCGACAGTTTTTATGGGGCTCATATAGTGGCACTAGGAAGATTAACCTGGTAAACTGGGATAGAGTCTGTAGACTTAAAGAGATGGGGGGACTTGGCATCCGAAAAATCAGAGAAACCAATGGTGCCTTATTGGACCCTGTTTTCGGAACCCAACTCTTACGAAATCAAAATCACTGAACTTATTCCTTCGAAGTTTCCTTACCCATCATTGATTCCTCTTCTTATTCTGATACCGCAACTGTTGGGCATCATTTCCGATATCAGAGCCCAAACCTGGAGAATCATGATACTAAGCAAAATTTTTCCTATAGGGTTATTTCCATGAACTCTTATTAGGCATCATCCTATAAGGGTGACGTGCCCATGACAATCAAATATCAAAATAAACTTATTACTTCAACTTAACCATATAACGAGGAAGTCAATATGGACATACACAACCGAAACTACTTCAATCTATCATTTCATTACTAAAGCAACATAGTTTGAAAAAATTTATTTACATATCAAAAGCCACACTGTTGGCTTATTACAAAAATACAAAAATAGAAAATTTGCAGAAGTTCCCTTAGGCTCTTAATCACTTGATCTCTTAACTATTACCTGAAGATGGGACAGAAAGGGGGTGAGCTTGACAGCTCATGGGTAACAATTTTATAATCGGTAACAAGCAAAAGCATTTATTAACAATTTTATAATCGATAACAAGCAAAAGCATTTATAAAATCACTTCCATTGCAAAACTTACATTTATGCAAACTATATATGCATCACTCTTTTCAACTTATCATGAGCACATAAGCATATCAAAATGGTTTGGGTAGATTCATTAACATGATGTACTACACATTTCCACATAATGGTCCTGTATAGTCGTAAACTTGAGGGAGTTCATGAAGGAGCTCCGTGCTACTAGCGGGCAGGCGGGAGAAGTCTTTAACTTGGTCAACGTGCACGTGACATTCTTGAGGGACTACCACAAACCCATATAACATATATTTAAAGACTTGTAAAACATATTGCCCAAAAGGCACATTTCGGAAACTTGATTTTTTAAGCTTGATATCCTTTCAAAAATCATTTTCATATATCAAACAAAATCTATATGCATATGCAGCACATTCTCAAAACATTTAAAGAGTAATAAATGCACATTTTTGAAATAGTTGGAATCATTTATTTCCATTTCTTGAAAGAGACATTAATGGCTCATTACTTAATTATAAAAAAATAACTCACCTTGAATTCCTTGCTTAATGAAATGGCTTAAGGGTGTCTTTCCTCTTACTCTTTTTTGCCTCTCTCTATCCCCTTCTTGATTTCCTTCATAAATGACAAAATTTTCATTCAATAGGAAATTCAATTTAAAAGCCCATAAAGCATATTCACTAAAATTAACTCTAGATTGCTTAAGCCCATGTATTTTTCTAAACTCCATGAACTAAAATCCTTCCAAAAATCTAAAAGTTTTAAAATGATCTTACCTTCATTCTTGACCAGATGAAGGGATCTTTAGCTCAAAGGGAAGCTCTTCTCTTCCTCTACTTGTTTCCCTTCTTGAACAACCTCAAAATCTCTCTTGAAGGCTAACACAATTGAAACCTTAGCTTGTTTTCACTTCTTTCTCTCCTTCTCTTCTTCTCTTCGTATTTCTCTCTCTTCTTCATAACACTCTCTCATTTTTCTCTTCAATTTTCGTTCTTCTCTCCTCTAAAAATGCAAGACAACACTTTTTCTTCAAATTATGCCCTTAATGATTGAGAAATATCTCATTTGCCCTTCCATTTATGCCTTATGTCTTTTATGCTTAAGTGTCTTTCCAAAAATATACTTGAACATTATGATATAACACTTTCTTCTAGAAAATGTTCTCCCTTGTCTTAACTTTCTAATGACACTAAAATCAATCCATTTGATTCAGAACTCTAAAAGTATTGCCCCAAACATTTTCAGACTATTCTTATATTGAAATAATACACTATACTTAAATTCCTCCTAGAAATTGAAAGTCTTAGAGACTGAATTAGATTTCTATTTCTTCATATCATTTGTATCTCCATGTCTCTAGTTTATCTGGAAACAAGGATCATCTTATTCGGAGCTATGCCGATGAAGACATCATCAAAATACTGAAGTATGTTCAGTAAAACTTCTCATTCATACTCTTCCAACCGATACCCTTATTTTGATTCAATCCATCTTTCTTTTGAATTCCCAAAAAATGCTATAAAATTATATGAAGGGACATAAAATGTGTTAAGAAACTATTAGTTCAAGAATCACTTCATTTGTAGGTCGGATAACAAAGTTATGGCTGAAAGAACCAAACATCAATTAGCATAACTTTCACTAAAGATGTCAGATCAAGGTCATTCTTAGACTGTTTGAAAGAAGACTTCGAGATATACAACTTTTATGAAGATCTTAAAGACAAATTCTATCGTTTTAAGGGTAAAACATGGAGCAGACAATAGGATCAGATGAAACCAAATGAAAAAGCAGACGAATTGAAAAAGCAGATGAATTGGGAAAATTGCCATAAATTTCACTACAGATATCTGATTAAGGTTTTCTTTAGATGGTTCAAAATAAGACTTCAAGATATACAACTTTTATGAAGACCTTACAGACAAATTCTATCTTCTTAATGGTTAAACATGGAGTAGACGATAGGATCAGACGAGACCAAATGAAAAAGCAGACGAAGTGAAAAGCAGACAAATTGGGAAAATTGCCATAAATTTCCCTACAGATATTGGAGTAAGGTGTTCTTTGGATGGTTTGAAAGAGGAATTCAATATATACAAATTTTCTTGGAATTTTGAAGACAAATTATATCGTATAAAGGGTCAAAAATGGAGCAGACAATAGGATCAGATGAAACCAAACGAAAAGCAGACGAATTGAAAAAGTAGATGAATTGGGAAAATTGCCATAACTTTCCCTACAGATATCAGATTAATGTGTTCTTTAGATGGTTCGAAAGATGACTTCAAGATCTACAACTTTTATGAAGATCTTAAAGACAAATTATATTTTCTAAAAGGTCAAACATGGAGTAGACTATAGTACACAAAAGGAGAAATTTCGGTCAACAACAGAAGAAGCAGAAAGTCAACTATATAAGATATGACGTTATTATAGACGATATGAAGTCATCACAGACGATACACCTTTACAAATGATATGATTTCATCACAAACAATATGACGCCATCACAGATGATATGACGTCATCATAGATGATATGACGTCATCACAGGCAATACACTTTATACTCTTGAACATCTCTACTTAAAAGGATCATAACTTTCAACTCCAATGTTTAAAAATTTCATACTTTATACCGTTAGAAAGCTAGAAAGATAAACTACAACTTTCCATAAGACAAATTTATCTAATTTAGCCTAGATCAATCCAGAATTTCTCTCAAAGTCAAAACACAAATTTTACATTCATCCATCAACGTACTGCACCCAGTTCTCAACTTCATGACAAATTTTGAGACTCTTAAAGACATAATTTAAATTAGATGTCTTCATGAGAAATGTAGCCATATGTCTCTTGATTAGTTCAAATTAATAATCATCTTGTTTGGATAACTATAGAAAAATTTATGACTAAAAGATTGAAGCATACTCAGTGAACATTTTCTAGATCAACCACCCATTTTGTTTCAAAAACTTTCCTTAACACAACTCATTCCAAGATCACCTTTTCTACTTCATTTACTCCTCATTCTCAACTTCATTTCAAATCAATATCATCCATAAAGAAATTATAGTCCATGATTAATCATGAACACTAATAACAAAACATACACATATATGCATATTCTTTATCATCTTACATCACAAATTTAATTTCATTTTTGCTTTCATTTGACGTCTAAATTTCACCTTAATTCTTCCCATTTCATAATCTCTCATCTACCAAAACACCAAAGCACAAACATGAATCTATCCTCACTTCTCATTCACTACTTTACTCTTGTCTAGCATTTCTTGGTTCAAGAATTTTCATTCATTTGTTCTTTACTCATGACTAATCGCTAAAAATTTCTTATTTAATAGTTCTAATCTTCTAAGAAAAGTTTGGGGTCCAACAAAGTATGAAGGAGATAGAAACTATTAAAGGCAATAATGATAGGTTGCTAAGCATTGTTAATAAGGTACATGGCAATGATTTTCCTGATGAAAGAATTATGTAGAAAATTCTTATCCCTGTACCTAAAAATATGAATCTAATATATCTTCATTAGAAGAATCTAAAGATCTGTCAAGCATCTATTTGGGAGAATTAGTAAATTATTTATAAGCACTAGAGCAGAGAAGAATGATGAGACAAGAGGAGGCAGTACAAGGTGCTTTTCATATAAAAGCATAAAATCCAGAGGAGGCAAAGATAAAAAGAATAATAAGAAGAAAAACAATAAAAAAAACTTGAAGTCTCCAACAAGCAGTGAGATGAGGCTTTTCCACTTTATCAACACTATAAAAAGACAAATCAACCTCAAAGAAAATGTTGGTGGAGGCTTGATGTAAAATGTAGAAAGTGTGGTAATATAGAGCATATGGAATGACTATGTCAGTCTCAACCTGATGAGGCAAGGGTGTCTATAGAGCAACACCAAGAGGAACAACTCTTTATTGCAACATACTTTGCTATAAGCAATAGCTCCGGTGATTCTTAGCTGGTAGATAACGACTGCACAAACCATATAACCAATGATCAGAACCTCTTTAATGAGCTTGATAAAACCATTCTTTCCAAAGTGAAAATTGGAAATGGTGATTTTATCTAAGTCAAAGGAGAATGAACTGTAGCTATTAAAAGAATGATATGTTTGAATCATATCACAGATGTTTTATATGTGCCTGACATTGACCAAAATCTAATTAGTATTGCATAACTAGTTGAAAAAGCCTTCAAAGTCATATTTAAAGACAAATGGTACTTGATCAAAAATGTGAAAGGCTGGGATGTATTTAAGATGAAAATGAGAGCTAAAAGTTATGCTTTAAATCTGATGGATAAAGAGCAAATAGCTTTTTCAAGAACTTGAGCAATACTGAATTATAACACAAGAGGCTTAGACATTTCCATCATGATGGACTTCTGTACATGTAGAAACATGCCTTAGTGAGAAGTGTGCCATTACTTGAGGAAAATTTAGTTGATCGTGTGGCTTGTTAATATAGAAAGCAAGTTAAAAAACCATTCCCTCAAACAGTGTGGAGAGTAATACACAAGTTACAACTGGTGCACAAAGATGTTGGAGCACCTAAGAAAACATCATCTTTAAATAGTAATAAATAGTATATTACATTTATTGATGATTTCACCAAATTTTGCTAGATTTATTTCTTTAAATCCAAATCTAAGGTTGCTAATATATTCTAGAAATACAATTTCTTTATGGAAAATCAAATAATGGGAAAGAACAAACAAATAAAGTCTTTGACAAATTTTGTGAAGAAGCTGGTATTGAACACCAACTTACTGCATCTTACACCCCATAATAGAATGATATAAATGAGAGAAAAAAATTGAAATTTTATGGAAATGACAAGGTGTATGTTGCATGAAAAAGGAACTGCTAAAGAAACTATAAGTACAGACTAAAACATCACTATATTTTTGCTAAATAGCCTACCCAATAGAGTTTTATATATAAAAAAACTCCATTTGAATCCTAGTTTAGTTGCAAGCCAAATTTACAAAATCTCAAAAAAAAATTCTTTGTTCATTTTTCTTATATGCTACAGGATAAGAGAGGCAAACTTGATAAAAAGGCTAAACTAGGTATTTTCATTAGGTATAGCAATACTTTTACAGCTTATAGAATTTCTCAACCACAAAATGGAAAAATTCTTATAAGTAAAGATGTCAAATTCATGGAGGAAAAAGAATAGAGTTGGGAGAAGTCAATGAAAAAGCAATTTCCAGAAGTTCCATGACACTTTGATGATTTTGTAGATGGCATACCAGTCATAAATACAAGACCCTTATTTGAAATTTATGAAAAAAGCAAATGTTGCTCTCTTAGTACCTGCAGAATTCAAAGAAGCTGAAAAGGATGACAATTGGATAGATGCTATAAAATAAGAGCTTAGGATGATTAAAAAAAATGACATATAGGAGTTGGTTGACAAACCATAACATAAACAACCCATAGGAGTTAAATGGGTTTATAAAACCAATCTTAATGCAGATGATTCTATAAATAAATATAAGGTTAGATTAATGGTGAAGGGATATACTCAAGTATTTGGAGTAGATTTTTAAGAAAAATTTGCTCCAGTTGCACACCTTGATATGATTAGAATGTTGTTAGCCTTAGTTTTGCATAAAAGATGGAAAGTTTACCATTTAGATGTAAACTCTGCTTTCTTAAATGGTTATTTATCATCAACCTTGAAAAAGTGCTAAAACATTGCATTGAAACTAAGTTGGTTTTAAATTACGAAAAGTGTCACTTCATGGGTGATCAAGGCATTATTTTGGACCATACTATTTCTTCGAAAGGAATTGAAGTCGATAAAGCTAAGATAGATGTTATTTGATCTTTATCTTACCCTGCAAATGTGTGGGAAGTTCATTCTTTTCTTGGTCATGTAGGATTTTATCGACGATTTATCAAGGACTTCTCCAAAATTGTGCAACCTATGTGCAAATTGCTTCAAAAAGATGTGAAATTCGATTTTGATGAGCCATGCAGAAGTGCGTTGATGAGCTGAAGAAGCGACTCACTACAGCACCAATTATTCAGCCACCACGATGGGACATACCCTTCAAATTGATGTGTGACACGTCGGATTATGCAGTTGGCACTGTGCTGGGTCAAAAAGTGGACAAGGTACCTCATGTTATTTATTATGCTTCTATGACACTTAATGATGCACAGAAAAATTATTCCACAATAGAGAAGGAGTTTCTAGCGGTCGTCTTCGGATTGGAAAAGTTTTGGTCATATCTATTGGGGATAACAGTGATCATCTACTCCGACCACGCAGCGCTAAAGCATTTAGTAAACAAGAAAGAAGCCAAGCTGAGATTAATTCGATGGATACTACTGATTCAAGAATTTGATGTGGAAATTCGCGACAAGAAAGAAGCGGAAAATCTAGTGACCGATCACTTAAGCTGATCACATCGAGTACCATGCCTGATGTTCTTTATGACAAATTTCCAGATGACAGCCTTTTCGCAATTCAACAGGTAATCCCTTGGTATGCGGACATAGTGAACTTTTTAGTAACTAAGTCTTTACCTAGTGATTTATCTAGAGTTGAGAGAGATAAAATCAAGCGAGAGGCTAGATATTATGTTTGGGATGAACCTCACCTTTGGAAATTTTGTTCTGATCAGATTGTTAGGAGATGCGTCACAGATGATGAAATTTCATCTATCTTGCATTTTTTTCATTCATCTATATATAGGGGACATTTTGGTCCCAAAAGAACTGCTCGTAAAATTTTATAATGTGGACTGTTTTGGCCTAAGTTATTTTATGACTCTTACATGTTTTGCAAGTCTTGCAATCAATGTCAAATAACAGGTAACTTGGGATCAAAGAATCAAATGCCATTGACGAATATTCTGGTATGTGAGATTTTTTATGTTTGGAGAATAGATTTTATGGGTTCTTTCCCTTCTTCTTTCGGTAAGAATTACATTTTGTTGGCAATAGATTATGTTTCGAAATTGATTGAAGCTAAGGCTACTGTATTTGACGATGCTAAAATTGTGATTGATTTTGTTAAACCAAATATTTTTGTCAGGTTTGAAATGCCTCGAGCTATCATTAGCGATCAAGGGACCCATTTTTGCAACAAGATTTTTGAAGCATTGATGAAAAGATGTGGCATTACACACCGAGTCTCTACTGCCTACCATCCGCAGATAAGTGAGAAAGATGAGGTATCCAATCGAGAGATCAAGTCCATACTAGAAAAAGTGGTAAATTCGAACCGAAAGGATTGGATTCTTCAATTGAACGATGCTCTATGGGCATACCGAATTGCGTACAAAACTCCTATAGGTATGTCGCCTTACAGGTTAGTTTTCAGTAAACCTTGTCATTTACCTATGGAAATTGAACATAGAGCTTACTGGGATGTGAAGCAGTTAAATATGGATCAATTGGAGGTTAGTACCAGTAGGAAGTTACAGTTGCAAGAATTAGAAGAGATTCGTAATGAGGCATATAAAAATTCAAAAATCTACAAGGAAAAAACTAAGGCTTTTCATGATAAAATGATTTCTATGAAACATTTTTCCATCGGACAAAAAGTTCTTCTTTATCATTCAAAGCTTAAGTTATTCCCAGGAAAATTACGATCTCGTTGGCTTGGACCATTCATTGTTACTAACGTTTTTCCTCATGGTGCGATAGAAATTTAGAGTGTAGATACCTCTAAGGTATTTAAGGTTAATGGACATTGCCTAAAGCTGTATTATGAAAATTCTTTGGTCGAGCAAGTGGATGCAATAGAGTTGGCACATCTAACCTATTTCTAATTCTGTAAGTAACGCCACAGGTCCAGCTAACGAATTTAAAGAAGCACGTTCGGGGAAACCCGTAAATTGTTAAGGTTTGTCTATGTTCTTTCTTTAACAGTTTTTAACTTTCAGCATGTTTTCTCATTTAGTTAGGCATGTCGATTTACATTTTTTTCTATTTAATTCTGTCATTTTTTATGTTCTTTTCCTTTTTACATCAATTTAAAATGAAAATTAAAAAATTAAAAAAAAAGAGAGCAAAAATTAAAAAACGAAAATTTCAAGTTACCGCCACCCCTACCCCTTGTTTTCTTTCCCTCTTTATTTTCCTCCCCTGTTTTCTTTTCTCCCAAATTCCTTCTCTCCAGTTGTCTCTACTCCCTCACGAGACACCTTAGTCCACTAATTTCATCATCTCTAAACCTCACGCAGTTCTCATCTTCCATTACCCACTCACTCATTCAACCCTCTTTTGTTCTTTGGTGTTACGACAGTCTCTGATTTTGCAGGTCATTCTCCATGAATTGGCATAATGCCTAGGAAGAAGAGTGATTCCCGAAGGCTTCCCACACCCATACGATATGCTGTTGATGTCTCCACAGACCTACAGACCACCGAAAACATCTCTGCCCCTGCTCCAACCCCAACGTTCCTTCAGTCAGCACCACGCACACGCCTACGCACAAGGAGAGGCAAGGAGGTTGAAAACCGAAGCAAGTTGACCACGAAGGTGGCGGGCTGCACTTCCTTCGTGTTGCCTGAAGATTCCGCCCAACTCCACCAGCTAAGTGAATGGAAATTTTGTCCTTGTAAGTCTATTCTTCCTGATACATTTGAGGCATTGCGTGTGTATGACTCTTTCATGCAATTAATGGGTTCCATTTCATGGAGTGCTTTTTCCCGAATAGATTGCCCTGCCTTTGTTGAATTAACTAGAGAATTTTATAGCACCTTCCAATTCAATTGTGATAAAAACTTTGATATGTACACGAAAGTGGCTGTTGAATTTAGATTGATGGGGAAGGAATTTGCGTTTTCAGTTGTTGAATTCAATGTTGCCTTGGGATTTCTTTCCACTGCTAAAATTAAGACTGAGTTATTTATTAATGCTCAATGTGATTTTCATGAAGATTTCAATGCTTCGGAGTTATGGCGTCAATGGTCTGTTGATATCCATCCTTATAATGCTAGCCTTTCTAAAAGTTCTTTTGTTCGGAATCTTGTTTTCAAAATTATCCATAGGTTACTAGCATTTAATTTTTTTGGTCGCAAGGATGTTGTGGGTACTTTGTCCCAGGTCGAATTTTATTTCTTGTGGTGCATGGATACACATATTCCTGTAAATTTGGATTTTTGGTTCATGACCCAATTTCAATCTGTGTTGTAAAAGAAATCTAAACCTTTGATTCTTGGGTCATATATCACACAATTAGCGGTTAATTTGGAAGTGTTGGATCTTGATAACACTAACATGACTGTGGCTTGTGGCATAGAGCCGTTGGATTTAGGTTGTTTGTATAGTATGGGCATTGCGGATCTTAGTCGTGGTCACATTACTTTCACCATGCCCGACCCAACTACTTTTCCCACCACAAGTACTTCAACTAGGTGACGTAGGGCACCACTAGCTAAACCTAGTACCCAATAACAACAAGACACTAATGTGGAAGCTCGTCTCAGTAGGATTGAACGGACAATGCATCGATTGGAGTGCAATTTGATGGCCTACTGGGATCATGAAGGATTTCAACCACCACATCCACGCCCCTTGATTTGGCACCTCCAAATAGATCTTTCACCCTCTTTCTTTATCTTTAGGCTTCTTTAACATTGAGGACAATGTTGGTCTAGGTGTGGGGGAATGACTTGAAATTTTTGGTGTAAATATTTTTGGTTTTATATACGGTTTTATTGCTTTTTGCGTATGGTTTTGCATGTCAAGCTATGAAGCTTTGTCATAGTAGTTTGGACGAGATTGAGAACATGCATGAAATTAATTTGGGCTAAGTAAGTTTTAAGATGAAACATGTTGACTGATTGCAATAACTGATCTCATAGACTTAGTCAAAATTTTGACATTTGAGTGATGAAGTAAATTGTGGAATTAAGGTGAATTCTTGAATTAAACCTGTGAGCGACTTGAGCCTAAATGGCATCATCTTTATGTCATACTAATTCTTTGAATTGTGTGATGCTCCTCTATTTATGTTGCCTTCAGAACTTGCTTGAAAACGGTTTGAATTTGTTTGATCACAAGAGAGATAAAAATGATTAAGGCATTCCTTGTTTTTACACCCTTAGCTTAAAATTTACCCACCAAATTGTTTTCCCTTTACAAACATTTTTGAGCCTTTACCATTGTTTCTTCAATCAATCAACCCATTTTAAAACCCAAAGACCCCACTAGCCTTACCCTATCACAA
>JAOQMP010100700.1:0-15162 GCA_027563575.1 Erythroxylum pedicellare
ATAATAATAATAATAATAATAATAATAATAATAATAATAATAATAATATATAAATTTGTATAAGTAAAAATATAAAAATAAGTAACAAAATAATAATACAATATATATAAACAAGGTAAAGATACAAATTAAAAAATAAAACAAATAAATAGATACACAAACAACAAAAAATACTAGTTAATAAATAAATCTAATTAAGTCATTACAATAAAAACACGAGAAAGCTGCAATTATTCAACTTAGTTTTCTTAGTTATCATAAGTTAAATAAGTAAATTTATAAGTAACATATTTGCTACTTGTACCAAACTTTCATGACAATTATGGATCACTGAATTCATGAATAGCGATATAATAATCAATATTAAATTAAATTGTTAGATCAATCAATATTAATCATTCATGAAATATGAGAACTCAAACACAGGAAATACTTAAATCAAAACATCAATAAAAGGTTTAGAATATAAAACCTCACAAAGTTACAACTAGAATATCGATTCCCTTTGAATAAGAAAAAATGAGTTTAGCCACACATGACTTTGTTAGCTCAAGTTTTATGATTAACAATTTTGATGATAATTGTATAATATTTCAAAATTCAAAATAGATTTATCTCCTTGTATAATTAATGGTCTAATTCTCAAAAGGAAATAAAATCATAAGAAAAATATTATCTTTCTTATAGAAACCTTCATTATGAACTTACCATATTAGACATCGTTTATTCGAAAAGATCCTACAATTTATGATCATATATTATCCCCGTGATTATTGGAAGATTTTTGACAAAGATGACATCGAGATTTAAATCTATCCAGTTGACTAAGGATTCAAGATGAAGCAACGACTATTTAAAGAACTTGACTCTTTAAGAAAGAGCAACAATACTTATGAAGTAATGAAAATACTCAGAATTTCAAAACATTTGAGCATCATCTATATTCTTGAGAATCATATAATTCTTATTATGCCTTAGAAGGTGAAATCACTCAATCAATAGAGAAATTGTTATTTTATTTTTTCTATGATATTTTAGAAGCTTGTTATATAGTTTGAGTGTGTAAGGTTGGAGAACCTTAAAAGATCTGTACTCATGAGCTTGAAAAGGCTCGTCAAATTTAATATTTGGATTTTATAGTAAAACACTCAAGTTAGATACTTGGGGATTGGATGTAGGCTTGGGTTGTAAGCCGAACCAGTATAAATTGATTTCACCTTCTTCTATCTCTCTTATTATCTTTTATATTTCCACATTATATTGTAGGTGTGTTCATTTCAACAAGAGGCTCTTTCACTTTTATAATAGATCTTTTCTGCTTTCAACTTGCTGACGGTTACTTTCAGTTTTAACAGGCGCTTTTGATTTTAAAATTATTTTAATAGGATTTATCATTTAGTAGGTTTCTTTCATTTAAATAGGGTCCTATCCCATAAAAAGCTCTTATCGTTTAATAGGTTGCTATCATTTAAAAGGCTCTACCATCTAATAGGCTCCTACTATTTTTATTCGTTAAGTAGGATCTATTTATTAGATGAATTGAAAGAACTTGCAATTTTTTTTAAATCACACACAATTAGCCCCCTCTTGTGTATGTTTTCTTTATCATCTGTTATCAGAGCAAGGTTTCACATTTTTATGTTATACAGCATGTGATAGATCATGGCAAATAATCTGAGAAGTTTTAAAGGACAATTCATCCCAAAGCCTCCTTACTTCAATGGAAACAAATACTCATACTAGAAAGAGAGAATTACTATATATCTCTAATTTATAGATATCAGAGTATGAAAAGCAATTAGAGTTAGAGCTACAATTCCCACTTTCGATATAACGTAAAAGTGTGGACTGATGCTAACAAGAGAAAGGCACAACGAAATGCTAAAGCAAAACATCACCTGATATGTGCATTATCCCTAAAAGAATATGAAAAGATATCTTACTGCTCAACTGCTAAATAAATGTGGTACAAACTACAAGTCAAGTTTAAAGGAATGAATGAGGTAAAGAAGCATAAAATAAGTCTTTTAGTGCATCAATAAGAAACTATTGGCATGAAACACGGAGAGACCATAGATGAATTCTTCAAATTCTGTAACAACATCATCAGGGTCTTAATTAACTTGGGAAAGATATATCCCAATGATGAGCTTATAACGAAGATTCTGAGGTCTCTACCAAAGAAATGGAGACCTAAGGTGACAACTCTAGAAACAGCAAAAGATCTAGACACTATTTCACTCAATTGGCTACGAGGAAATCTGATGATCCATAAAACTGAGCTTAGGCGAGATAAAGGATCCTCATCCGCCACAGGGTAAACCACTACCTCTCGGCCCCCCGACTGATTCTACCATAGAGGCCAACGATAGACAATAACTCCCCCCCGAACACAACTTACAACTTTCATTGTACTGTGCAACCGATCTGGCAGAACGACTCAAAAGATAAAGAAGTATCGTTAATTTCTTCAGGCTCGTTCCAAGTTCGAAGTATCATTTGTACAAATAAGAATTCCCTTCGTTACATGATTTCTTCTTCATATAGATAGATATAGGATTTATGGGGATGGCACTAAAAGAAATTGATGAATGAAACCGTGATGAAAGTGACACTGAGTTGCAAATAGATGGAGATGATGAGTTCAACTTTATAGTTAGAAAATATGTCCGCTTCTATAAAAGGAAGCTAATAAAGGAAAGAGAAAGAAATAAAAAAGCTAAAAACAATAGGTTCCTATTAAAAGGCAGCAACAATAATAGTAATACACAAAATAGTCAAATCATAAGTTATCATTACAAGAAGTTTGGACACACAAGATTAGAATGTCCTTTTCTTTAAAAGGACAAGTCAGAAAATAGAAAATCTAGAAAGCAAGTGATGACTACAACCTGGTCAGATGAGGATTCTGAAAACTTTGAAGAAGAAGAGCCAGAAGAAGCTAGCAATGTTTGCTTTATGGCTAAATTAGGAGATAATGAGGTATATTATTTTGAATCTAATATTGAAGTTGATGAATTGAAAAATACATATCATAAATTGTATGATTAGTACAAAAATTTGACAGTGATGTATTTCTATAAGGCACCAAGTTATACCCTAGTTGAAATGTTACATATCTATGAAAGTAAAAGTGATAGATGTTGAAATTATGATATGATTGTGAATTATTTATGTCTTGAATCAATGGTCCATCAAACCATAATTAGTAATTCAAAATTAATATATACCATTGGAAAATTGATGTATTAAAATGTACAATTAGACTAGGGAAAAAGTGTCAAGTGCAAGATAAGTTGGTACATGGAAATTTGAATGACTAAGCTAATGAATTAGTGACGTTTGGCATGGAAAATTAAGGGATAAATGGCATAAGTAATAAATTGACAAATGGTAGCAATAAGTGAGTGACAAATGGCCTAATATATTGCTGACATTTGGAAGCTCATATATGGGACAAATGAAAAACATACATAGTGACATATGATGTTACAATTTGATTGCACCTAGCATTGGATGAGACAAGTTTCTACTAGGGTGATTTCTATTTTGCTCATTCTTCACCATCTTCATATCTCACCACCAAAACCTTTCATTCACTCACTACTCTTGGAATTTTGGTTCAATTTGCATCATCATCACTTGACATCTTTGCAAGATGTTGTATCAAGGAAGTTAAACCTTGTCATCTTTTGTGTTATTGTCTTCTCGGTGCTAGGATCATCCTAGTTTCACTTAGATTTTGGAGTTGTGTTTGTTGCTTGGAAGGCTAGTTTGTCTCGCTCTTTGGAGTTGGAATTTGAAGATAAATAGGTAAGGGAATTTTAAACTTGATAGCATGTATTATTACAAGTTTTGTGATGATTGAATTGGAATGGAATATGTGTTGAATTGATAATACAATGAGGTCTAGAACATGATGCTTGTTTGATAGGATTTGCTATGGGTTTTGTTGCATGATAGACAATGGTTTATAAGCTACCAAATGAGTGATTTTGAGTTGAAATTGGATATGAAATTGATGAGGAGTTGGCATATAATTGAGGTATACTTGAAGCATGATTTAGGGATTGTCATATTGGTTTTTTGAAATTTGAAAGAAGATGTTTGAATCTAAAATTTGCAACAAAATGGGTGCTCCACGATTGTGACACTCATCCCATGATCATGAGTAGATGCATTAGCTTCTGTCACGATCACGGGAATGTACCCCACAATTGTGGGCAAGGTCCTAACATGGTAATCCTTATTTTATGTAATTGATGAACCATGGTAGGACAAAACACTATACATTGGTATAATTGGAATTGATTAGGGCCTGAAATGAACCTAATTAGATGTGAGATTAGTTGGTTAAAAGTTCAATAAGGTTTGGATTATTAATTAGGGTAATAACTTAAGGAAGGTGTTATTTGATATCAAAGTGTCTAATTTTGAAACTTATGAGTTGTTAAATAAATGAAGTATACTTATGAATATTAATGTGATTAAGAAAAAAGAGTAATGTGAATTGGATATGATTGTTTGTGAATTGGGAACTTGTGTGATTATATGTAATGTTTAATGACTCAATGTCTCATTGGTATATTGATGTAAATGCTTAAATTTACAAGGAATAATGAGTTTGCTCAAGTGTGAATAAATATATTCAGTTTGAGCATAAGAAGATAAATTCATACTTATTCATTATTTCATTATCAAGTGATTACAAAATGTAAAATGTTTTGTTTTAAAACTGTAAAGTCCTAGTTATAGGTAAATAGGCATGTCTAGAAGGGTCCACAACTGCTTCTGTGACACTAAGATGTCTTCTATACTTTGACACTTCTTGTCCCCTGATATTGACACTTTGGTGTCTTTTGATATTAGACACTTTAGTGTCTTCTATTACTGAGACATAAGTCTCTTCTGTTTTATGATACCAATCATAAGTATCTTTTGTTCTAGTCCCGTTACCTACTTCTATAAAAAGGACTACCAGGATAATTTGTTTGTGTTCTGATATATATTTTGCTTTGTTGTAAGCTAAATTTTGTTGACACAAATGAGTCTAATTTGATACAAGTTATGTTCTATTTTGACACAAGGATATCTTGTTCTAAGATTTTGAGTTATGTTCTGAAGTGATGATATTCTTCTCTGATACTTACATGTTTTGTTCTGACACAAGAATATTATACTCTGATGTATTATAATATGTCATAACACAAATAATGTTTGGATTAATTTTTAAATTAAGAAATTAAAGATTATTTTTGATGTGACATTTCAGTACATGTGAATGCTAGATGACTGTTAAAAGTAGTCGTCATTTGATACCTTGTTTAGTTATTCCGCACTAAGCTTTATACTTAGCACGGTGGTTTTGTCTCTATATAGGTTCTGATAAGAAGGTTTAAAGACAGGGACAAAGGCAACTGTAGTGGCCAAGAAAAATTTGTTTTGTTTTGCAAATGTTTAGTTAGTTTTTAGGTTGTACTCATTATGATGAGACCTTTTGTATTTTGTGTATATAATTTGTAATAACTATAATACAGGTTGGATCTGAATTTTAAAGCATGTATTTTGATATATATACAATACATATAAGGTTAAATGTTGTCAAGAACAAATAAAACGTAATATATGTTTGCATGAGTTTCTTGAAAAACTTGGAATGCTATGAATTGTTTAGTTCTATTTTGTGTGGCACTTGTTTATCCTCTTAGGGGGTATATGGATGTTACAATTTCAAAGAAGTTGAAAAGTCCAAGATCAATGATGCTCTCTGAAGAGTAAGACTAAATCAATGGAATTTGTAAATGAGAATTTTGCGACCAGGAATATGTCTCTTAAGGTTGACTATAATCAAAAGGTTTCTGAAAAAGAAGCTCTGAGAAAAAGAGTAGCCAAGTTAGAAAATACTCTGCTAAAAAATGATTATGATAAGGTAAGAAAGTTAGAAGAAAAATTTGTTACCTTAGAACTTGAAAAGAAGAAAGGTGTTGGAAAGATCTTGTCTCCAGAAAAAGATTTGGGAAATTTTTTTGATGGAAGGAAGAATCTTGACACATTGCTTAGTAGTGGTAATTGCATTTTTGGTAAGGCCGAAATAGGATATGATGAAAATAGGAACCTACTAAGTGGAAAAAATCATAACAACTATCATTCATTTGTTTTGTGTGATTACTGTGGTAAACATGGTCATAATAGTCATTCTTGTAATTATCATAAAAAGAAATTATCTCAGATGTATGTTTGGAGACAAAAGGTCAAACTACTAACCCGAAAAGACCAAGAAAAATTAGGGTACCTAAAATAAGATAATGTTTTCTCCATATATGTTTCAAACAAAGACAACGGAGAATCAATGGATAGTTGATAGTAGTTGTTCGAGCCACATGACAGGTGAAATATCACACTTCAACTACATTGAAAGAAAAGACGGAGGTAATGTTGTCTTTGCAGATAAAAATAAAGCAAAGGTTACCAGAATTGGTAAAATTAGTGATTCTGACTTTACCTCTATTGATAACATTCTCTTTGTTGATGATTTGAAACATAACTTGTTGAGTGCAAGTCATTTATATGAAAAAGGTTACTAAGTCATTTTCTGTGTGTCTCATTATGAAATTATTGATATTCATAATGATAATATTATGTTTGTTTCTCATAGAAACCATAATATATATTGTGCTTAACTAGAAGACATGTCTTTACAAAGTGTTAAGTGCTTTGTCTTCTAGAAAAGGATTCATTTATCTGGCATAAAATATTTAGACATGCCAGCATGAGTAGTCTATAAAAAATGTCCAAAAATGAGTTAGTAAGAAGACTACTAACCTTAAAGTTTTAAAGTAATTAGGTTTGTGAGGCTTGTTTAAAAGGTAAATAAATCAGAAGCAACTTTCCTCCTTAAAATATTGTGTCTACTAGCCAACCATTTAAAGTTATGTACATGGATTTATTCGGTCCCACTAGGAGTCAAAATTTTTGGTGGTAAACATTACGGCTTTGTTCTAGTAGATGATGCTTTTGAAGTGATTGAGAAATTTTGCAAAGAAATTTAGATGGAAAAAGGTACTGCATCACTTTAATTCAAAGCGATCATGGAGGAGAATTTCATAATAGAAAGTTTAAAGAATTCTGTGATAACAATGGTATGACTCACAACTTCTCTTATCCAAATATGCCTAAACAAAATGGAATTGTAAAGAGAAAGAACATAACTTTGTTTGATATGGCTAGGAATAAGTTATACGAAAGTAGACTACCTCATAGATACTAGGTAGAAGTAGTATCCATGGCATGTTATGTACTTAAACAGATGTCTTATAAGACCTATTCTAAAAAGAACTCCCTATGAGTTATAGGAAGGAAAAAAACCAAATGTTGCTTACTTTCTAGCATTTGGCTGCAAGTATTTCGTGCTAAATAATGGAAAAGATAACCTTGGAAAGTTTGATGTGAGATTAGGCGAAACTATTTTCTTAGGCTACAGTATCGCTAATAAAGGATTCAAAGTTTACAATAAAAGAAAAAAGAAGATAGAAGAATCGATATATATGGCATTTGTTGAAGCACTACCGTCAACAACGACAACAAACTTAGGTGATGAAGAGCATCCTTTGATTCCTAAAAATACATTGGATAATCAAACTACTCCGATAATATATTAAGAATCACAAAATCAAAAAGGCCCCTATGAAGCTAGAACAGAGCAGGCTCCTTCATCTTAACATGGGACTATATAATGGAAAATGTCGAGAGAATGGAGAGGTCTTGATACACATCAATATATTCTTGGAGATCCATCTAAAAGTCTAAGAACTAGATCATATTTCAAGAATAACTTTGTTGCTCTCATCTCAAAAATCGAACTAAAGATTGTAGAAGAGGTCCTTATTTTGAATCAATTTTACAAAAGCAAAGTCTAGAATCTAGTACCTCATCCTTAAAATAATTCAACCATTAAGACTTGGTGGGTATTTCAAAACAAACTTGATGAAAATGCTAAGGTCGTAAGAAACAAAGCTAGACTTATATCTCAAGGTTACAATCAATAAGAAGGTATTAATTTTGATGAAACTTATCCACCTGTTGCTAGATTAGATTCAGTTAGAATTTTACTTGACTTTGCATGCTATAGAAACTTCAAGTTGTTCCAAATGGATGTTAAAAGTGCATTCTTAAATGGTTACATTAACGAATAAGTATTTATTAAGCAACCCCTAAGTTTGAAGATGAAAACCATCTAAATTATATGATGAAGTTAACTAAAGCTCTGTATGGTCTAAAGCAGGCTCCTCGAGCATGTTATGAAAGGTTAACTAATTTTCTACCTGAGAATTACTTTGAAAGAGGAAAGGTTTATAAAACCTTATTTATTAAGAGAAAGGAGAACAATTTACTCATAGTGCAAATATATATTGATGGCATAATATTTGGCACTAGTAATCCATCCTTATGTGAAGAATTCTCAACATTAATACTGGGGAGTTTGAACTGAGCATGATGGAAAAAAGGAATCTTCATTAGCGAAGACAAATACACGAAGGAACTCATCAAGAAATATCATTTTAAGAAAGTCAAAATGATGGCTACTCCCATGTACACTGGAACCAAACTTGATAAAGGCAAAGAAGGAAAAGCTATAGATGAGACAAATTATAGATGAATGATTAGATTGCTACTATATCTTACAAGCTCAAGACTAGACATTATGCTTAGTGTGTGTCTTTTGCAAAAATTGATTCATTTGACATAGTGGTCGATTATGATGTAGATTATACAAGTGATAAAGTCGATCGAAAAAGCACAAGTGGTCACTGTCAATTTCTTGGAGGATGTCTTGTTCTTAGTCTTACAATAACCAAAATTACACAGTACTTTCAATGACTGAAGTGAAATACATAGCATTTTCCAATTGTTGCGCTCAAATCTTATGGATGAAGCACCAACTTCAAGATTTTCCTCTAAAATTTTCTCATATTCCTATATTTTGTGATAATACGAGTGATATAAATATTTCTAAAAATCTTATGCATCATTCTAGGACTAAGCTTATAGAAATCAAACATCATTTTCTTAGAGATCATGTTTTAGAAGGAACCTTTGAGCTTTTGCATATTAATACTGAAAATCAAGTAGCTGACATTTTCACCAAGCCACTCTCTGAAGATAGATTTTGCGTGTTAAGAAAAGAGCTTGGTAAGTGCAAACTCACTGATATTATTTCTGGATGAATATTCTCTGCTACTTTTCTTTGCATTTTGTTTGGCAGGCTCCTTATATTCTAACTCTTTAGAAACTATCTCTTAGTTTAGTAGGCCCTTTAAAGTTTAGAAGCCTTCTCTCGGGTTGACATTCTAAGTGACATGTAAATAGGGAATCATTAATAACATCATTTCAACCTTTTAAAAAACGCATGTCTATCAGAAGATATACAACCAATTACACTTCCTCTTTTTGTCTATTCTACTCATCCTCTCATGAGATCGACACTCAAGAATCATTTAGTATGCCCTAAACAAACTTCTCTCATCTTCTCTGTTATTGTCTCTGAACCCTAACAATTAAATTACAAATTTAAACCTAAAATTGAAGATAACATATCTAATCTTACAATTACCTAAAATTAACAAAATCGAACATCTAATTCATGTAAAATTCAAAATTGAAATGAAATTAAGCTATTAAACAACTTTAATTAACAATAAAAACAATAAATTAATCCTAATTGCATACAAAATCATCAAAATTCAACATTTAGTTAGCAAAATTGCATACCAGATTCAAATTTCATCTAATTCTCATATAATTCATCAAATTAAAGCAATAAATCATATGGGAAAAGATAAACTTAAAATTCTACACCAAAATCAAGCACAAAATTAATGAACATTATACTAAATCACAACAAACTTAATCATAGTTTTTTTGGGCTAAAAATTCCTAAAAATTGCAAAACACCCAAAATTTCAAGCATAAAACAACTTAAATCGATGAAATAACTTACTTGGGTATTGCAAATTAAGATTTAAAAAGTTAAAATTGGATTGGAGATTGAAAGGCAGCGGTGGGTGGCGGAGGGAGAGAAGAGAATGAGAGAAAAAGAAAAGAATAGGGTTTTTAAACATCTGTCGCCGACATACATAGTTAGTTACATAGTCATGTAGCTGATTGTGTAAGTCACAAAGTCATTATAATTCAAGGGACACATGCATGTAAATGTTTGTAGGCTTACACGGTCATGTACATAGTTGTGTAGCAGACTGAGTAAGTTTACACGAGTGTGTCTAATGATCATGTACCTCTCTATGAACATGTGTGAAATTTTTTAAAAAGATTTAGATTGTACATGGCCATGTCTAGGGATCGTGTAGGTCTTTATAACTGTGTATACCATAAAAAATAGTTGTAAAAACTTAAAAATTCGTCACTTAAAGTTACAAAACTTTAACAGACATACCATAATTGCGACAAATATGCAAAATCAACTTATAATGCTTGTTATATTAACTTACCACACCAAAAATCACTTAAATCCTAAAATAACCTGTTAATATATGTCCTAACATGATATTCATCAATCAAAATCACTCCAAAGATAATAAAATTAAGAAATCATAATTAAGAAATTACGAAAATTGAACTAACAACACATGCTAATTTACAACCATTAGTTTGACTATTCCTCATGCAAACATGTTTAATTAAGAGAAAGGAAAGAAACCACTTCACTTTCTTAAGAAAAGACTTCTTTAAGATACGATTTACATTAATGTCCATTCACTTTGAATGTTTCCTTTTTATGGTTCTTTAACTCTAAAGCTCTTTGTTTGAATATATGGGTCGCTTTGAAAGGACCACTCCAACATGTCTTAAGCTTTACTAGAAACAACTTCAATTATGAGTTAAATAATAAAACTACATCTCACGCCTTAAAATCCTTTATCTTGATATGAGACTCATGTAATTTTGTAACTTTACCTTTTATAACTTGGCATTCTCATAAGCATTCAACCATAGCTCTTTTATCTCGTTTAATTATAGAAGTCTCTTTTCACCAGCTATCTTGTAATCAAAATTTAAGGCCTTTGTTGCCCAATAAGCCTTATGCTCTAACTCCATAGGCAAGTGAAAAGCATTCCGATGAAAATCTAGAAGGATGATGCACCAATTGGAGTCTTGAAGGTAGTTTGATAAGCCCATAGAGCATTATCAAGCTTTAATGCCTAATTTATCCCTGAACTATTAACTGTCTTCTTCAATATTCTTTTAAGCTTATGATTAAAAACCTCCACTTGTTCACTTGTTTGTGGATGATTAAGGCATGACCATATGTTGGTAGATTCCATGTCTCTTTAAAAGGGCTTTGAGAGACTTCAAATGGGCTCCTCATCACTAATTATGGCCTTTAGCTCTCCAAATATATTGAGTAATCTTTTGATAACCTTTTGCACCACCTTACCATTATTAGTTGAAGTCTCCATTACTTCAGCCCATCATGATACATAATCCAATTTGACTAAAATCTAGTTATTCCCCATAGAAGATGGGAATGGCCCCATGAAATTTGGTCCCCATATATTAAAAACTTATACCTCCAAAATATAGAAAGTGGCATCTCATCTATTTTTGAAATGTTTCCCACTCTTTGGAATCTATCACATTGTGTTACATTCACAAGCATTTTTGAACAAGTTAGGACAATAGAAACCACATTCTAGTACTTAATTTTCCATCTTGTTTACTCCATAACGCCTTACGTAAGAAGAATCATGACAATGTATTAGTGTGTATAACATCACCTCGTTTAGAACATATCTCCTAATCAAACCATCAACACAAGTTTTATAAAGTAATGGCTCATCCCAAAAGTAGTGCATTCATACAATTACCTTTTTGTTTTTGCTAAGACAAATTTATGAGAAGGATACCACCTATGAAATAATTTGTTATATTAGCATAATATGGCATCAATAAGTGAGTCAGCATCATCAATAGTTCATCAGGGAATTATGCATTGATATCTTCACTATACTGTAATTCCTTGATGAGCCAGTGATGATGTTGACTCGTTTATTGATGCCATATTATGCTAATATAACAAATTATTTCACAGTGGTATTGTTCCCATAAATTTGTTTTACCAAAAACAAAAAAGGTTATTGTATGAATGCATGCATTGATATCTTCACTATATTGTGATTCTGTCCTTTAAGACGTGATAGGTAACTATCCACTTAGTTTTTCTCTTGTTTCTTATCTCTAATCTCCATGTTATATTCTTGTAGGAGAAGCACCCATCAGATAAGTCTCAATTTTGCATCTTTCTTAATAAAAAGATAACTCAACACTGTATAGTCATTATAAATTACTACTTTAGATCGTAAAAGGTATGACCAAAACTTATTGCTTGCAAATATAACTACTAGCAACTCCTTATTAGTGGTGCCATTAATATCTTGCTTGTTTAGTAAATAACTTACAGTCTTTTGTCCTTCCATTAGCCTAATATATAAGCCACAACTTGGTCTCTGGCATCACATACGACTTTAAATAGTAATGAGTAATTTAATGATGTCAATATTGGTTTTGAAGTAAGAGCCTTCTTTAAATTACTGAAAACAAGTAAACAATTATTATCAAATATAAAAGTAACATCTTTAAATAAAAGGTTAGTTAAAGTTCTAGCAATGAGAGAGAAGTACTTAATAAATCAAAGATAAAATCCTACGTGTCCTAAAATGCACAAAAACCTTTGACATTGATTGATGTTGGAAGCTTCTTGATGACCTCTGTTTTGGATCTATCCATTTCTATACATTGACATGATATCTTATGTCCCAAAACTATGCCCTTATGCACTGATTGACCTAAAGTGTAATAGTCAATATTAAATAACTACAAGTGCACGGCATAGTTGTATCTAGTACTAGCAAATAAGAGTCGATCCCATGAAGACTACAAATACTAGTAATTATCCGTCCCCTGTTATCTAGCCTAAGGATTGATTTTATACGTTTAATAGAAAGAAAATAAAACTAAAAAAAATTAAAATGGGAAATATATTGAAGATAGAGATAGTGGAATTCATTAAGAAAACTGGCATTAGCAGAAATGAGTATCTTGGCTCGAATCCCCCTAAAACCTTAACATATTAATCTTTTATCATGCAATTTTTTGTTCATATATTGGACCGTGGAGACTCCTCTGGTATGCTAGTAGTTGACCTTGAGTCTAATAACAACTAATCCTAAGGTCTCTAAATGAATTACTCGAGTTAAATCTTATAGAATTATGTTACTGATTTATGAGAGTCTCTATTAGGTTTAACCCTAGGGTTGCAATCAACTTGCTCTAATTATAGTAGATCTATTCACAATAGGACATCTCAATATCTACGTATGAAATTAAATTAAGACCTAATATCTCGAGTTATTAGAGAACAAACAAAATGTGTAATCAGATCACAATATATCAAACAACCAATAACATTAATAAAATAATCAAATCATGTCAAATTATTAACATAAGGTTCATCTAACCTAAATACGAACTGTATGTTTGGTTATACACAATCAAATACAAAATCAAACATACATTGAAAGAAAACCAAATAGAAAACAATGGTTTCATAATTCTAAATCTCCCTGAATGTCTTTTATTGAATGTTTTTGTGATCTAGAGGATTGATCTTGTATTCCGATAGACCTTTTGATGAAATCTTCGTGTTTCCCACTTCTCTAGACCAAAATTGCACCTAGAGAACGACTCCATGTTTGGAAATCATGTACCAAAATTCTCCTCCTCTCTTCTACCCACGAAATGTCAATTTTATATTGAACTCTAGGTTTTTAGGTTATGCGCGATTGTGCACAGGAATGTGTATAATTGGAAATCTCTAGGCACGACTGTGCACTCTTTCCATATTGTTATTTTGCCTATCTTGGTGGCATTTTCACCTAAATTCCTCTTCTTTACATCCATGAAGGCAATTATCACTTGTAAACACACTTGAGGCCTATTAAGTATCAAATATAAAATAAAAGTATCAAATATCAAGCAAAATACATCAAATATGGATATCAAAATATAGTTAAATATTCATCTATCAATCATCCCCACACTTAAGTTTTTGCTAGTCCTCAACTAAAAAATAATCAAAATTATAAATTTTACAACATCAATCCATCATCAATCTCAACCTGTCCATTCATACTGTACATCATCATATCATATTGAATCAAATTAACAGACAATTAAATTCAAGTTGTCCCAAAATTAACTTCCTAAGCAATATTAATAATAATCACATCAACAATCGCATTGAAATCAAAAGCATATCTCTTTACAAACTCGTCAAATTTCACTCAATGCACTCAAGGGGTAAAAATATCAAAACTCTCAATCAATGCATAGTAGAACTCTTACCATAGGCTTGCAAAAAAAATCACATCTCCACCAATTATGTACAAACTAGAAAGAAAAATCAAAAGGTCTTTTATGATGGTTGTAATGGGGCTTGGGTATGGTATGATAGAAGAGTTAAAAGTGAAGGAAATTTACTCAAAGAAACATTGCAAGACTTGGTTACAAAACACATAGGTCCTTTAAACGCAACTCTATTGGTACCATAAATTTATTCTTTTTTGTTCCTTTTTATGCATTTTCACACTATTCAATCAATACCATAATTAAAGAAATATTGGACCTTTCACAATTTTCAAGTCTTAAAAAGTAAATAAAGTAAATAACCTTCAAGTTTCAAATTAATAAATAGGTCTTTAAAGAAAAATTGGATTAAGGTTAATATGTGGGTTTAATCAATAAAAAGGACTAGGGCTTAACTTGATTATTCATAAAGGTAAATTTTTAGGTATGGTAATTTTCAAAGAAAAAGGCTAAAGCAAGCTGTTGATTCTAAATGCCTTCATCATATCAATGCTTCTAATTTGAAAAATATGGTCTCAACATGTATAATAAAAGCAAGTTCTACAATTATCCTAGTACATAATGATCACACATACATGAAACAATACAAGAGTTTTAAAAATTTGAAAATTTTGCTCTTTAGGATCAAACGCTCATGAAAAAAATTGGATATATATATATATATATGTGTGTGTGTGTGTGTGTGTGTGTGTGTGTGTGTGTGTGTGTGTGTGTGTGTGTGTG